>JAQZBX010075568.1:0-14592 GCA_029593785.1 Cabassous unicinctus
TTGTTTTTTTTTTTTCCACAGCTCTTCTTTGATATTTGGTTCAACTTATTCTCAGCCTTTAAAATTGACCAGCTTAAGTTTCCAAAATAGGGGTAGGGACTCAGTAGTGGGGTACAGATTTTCTCCCAGGGGTTGGATACAGAGAATGCAAACAGGTTTTGTACATGAGGTTTCCAGACTGGCTAGCAGATGGCACTTGTCAATGCACCTTTCCACACAAGTGTTTCAGTCTGGGCTTTCCTGTGTTCCTGTGTTGAGTCTCCAGATCAGAGATTCAAAGTGGGCTCTGCTGGCTGAATTCACTGAAGAAAAACACCCTGACCTCCCCTCACTTTTCCTTGAAAAAACTGACAGGGAGGAAGATATCTGTCCCCCTTTTAGTCAGCTACAGTGATCCAGGGGTTTTATCCCAACTTAATATCTTGAGGGTGGGGGTGGGGAGCCCTTCCCGGCTGCCACGGGGGCTTGGTAACTCATGTTTGTCATTTTGGCTTCTTCATCTCTCTGTACCTCACCCTTCTAGGAGTTCTGTAGCACTGTCTTGGTCTGAGGAACCCCAAAGCAGATGCCTTGGTCAGCTTTTAGCTCTTTCTCCATATTTTTTGGGACAGCATTTAGTTCTGCCTGTTAGTCCATTGCCATCTTCCCACAATCCTCTCTGCTATATTTTTTATGTAACATTTATGTAATGTAAATCTTTAAAAATTTAAAAATTAAAATGTATTTTGTTATAAAAAAATAAAATAAATGGCAAAAATATAATTCCAATCTAAATGTAAGATCAACTCTCTTTTGAAAAACAGCAGCTAAGAATGTACTACTCAATCTCTACAGTGCCACAAAAGGTGCAATTTTTCCTGTGGTTTCTCTGCTTAAGGATCTGGAATCTGCTTCAGGTGTTTCTATGAGCCAACTTTACAGAAACTTAAATTGAGTCAGCCCTCGGTATAATCATTAAGTAAAGTGAGTTGTATGTTTTCTTATAAATCTCTATCTTATTTACTTCCCTTTCTCCACCCATACATGATGCCTTCTGTACCACCAAGCAACTTGTATTATAGTCTGCTTCCTGTCTTTCTTCTTTTATCTAACCAGATTCTCATTGCAAGATCTAAATATCAATTTCATACAATACAAAGAATTGCAAAAAGCTTATGGTCTTAACTTTGCAAGGAATATTTGCATTTAAAAGCTTCAAAGCCACAAGACAAACAAGGAAGTTGTAGGGGAATCACTAATCAAGCTTTGGATAGAAAAGATATTTCACAATGGGCAATAGCATTGTCATTAGGCAGTCCGGAAGTGACACAATTGAATAAAGCAGTTAACTTTTCTACCTAAATTACAAAAAACTAACAACTAGAACTGGGTTCCCACTGTAGATACTTCAACATTCTAATGGAAGCATGTAAGATAGATTGAAAGAATTTCAAATCCAAAGTATGTAGCTGATTCAAAAATGGATCTGAAATAATGATGAAATAGAGTACTCCAAAAAATATATCAATGGCTTTTAACAGTTATGTCCATTGAAGAATCCAATTTTAGTGCTGACATCTATTTGGAAATTGGTCTTCCATTAGCAGCAATATTAACATGACATGACATGACATGACATGAAATGACATGACATAATACAACATATCTCTACCAGCTACACAAAATGGAGCATAAAAGAGTAACAAAACATGTGATTCAAATAGACAGCCTCAAATATGATATGCAAACAAAACTTTAAGGGTGTTCAATTTCCTTTAAATCATTCTATCCTAAAACAGTTAAGAGGCCAAGGTCACAATCACTGATGAAACAAAGCAATATACCTATATAATACTACAAATTTGCACAAATGACCATTGGCAATACAAAATAATTATAAATATCTGAATTAATAGAATGATTGGATACAAACTTTGAATATGACACTAAATAAATAAAATTATGATATTGCAAGGATAGATGTTTGCTAATATTAATTTAAAAATTAGTATATATAAATATGTTGTATTAATTTCCCTTGAAATTTGTGATTAAATTAATGTTGTATCTTAAAGCAATGATAGTTTAGAAGTAAAGAAATATAGCAACTTTTTTTTAGCAATTCTCAACCAATTATTGGATTATCTCCCTAAATAACTCCTTAGCATAAGATCAGCTAGTTGGGCTTGATGGACTCCTTTACTATATTTCAGTGGAATCTAGTATTGATAGTCAAACAAGAAGCAGCCCCAAAGGAGCATGATTTATTTCTTGGCTGGCTTTCTTTTGTGTAGCTCTGCTTTGTTTTATTCCAGCTGACTGGCATTGCGTTGACCACAATAGCTAGTTCTATAGTCTCGAACAGCAAAACCTTATTCACAGCTCACCTGACCTTTTATTTGAAGATAGCAATGAGACACTAAAATTTCTTGTTGTACATGATTACTATACATTCACATGGGCTTTTTAATCCAAAAAAATAAAGCTATGTGCTCAAAATGATATTTGTGACTTATTTAAATGTCAAGGAGCAGTGTGAGACAGAGTAGCCTTTTCACTGTCAGACCTCCCTATAGAGTTTTGATGATACGTAAATGAGGCTGTTATCACTGCTCCCTTCCAGGCTTTTGAAATAATATAGTATATTGCACAACCTGATCTTTCACACCAATGACTACAGCAGGGAGGTTATAGGAATATTGTTATATGCTAAGTAGAAATTAAAACTCTCTTGAAATTGAATAGTGCATTTTTAATAGTTTCTCTGGAGGTTTTGTGAACAACATATATTCTTTTAAGCAAAGGCTCATCTTTCGTCAGTACCTAAATTCATACCAAGTGTCAGTGGCTTTTTTCAGTTAGACACAGGCACATTATATCATCTACCATCCTGGCACAGTGTCAAAGGTGGAACCTGTCACAGAGTGATTCAGGAAAGAGGCTTTCAAGGAAGCTTCAGCTTGGTTACCAGATTAGAGCTATAAAGTGTGTGGGGTGTGTGTATGCATTTGTATACAAATATGTGCTGAACAACGCCTTAAAATTCTCACAGGCAAAAAAAAAAAAACTAATACTATCCGAAAAGCTGCTTGGAGCAGATCTCAATGTTTAAGTAACTTAAAGATTTACTAATAAAACTCAATCCTTATATCAAATTCTATCTCATCTTGCTAAGCACATTTCAACACACATGGGAGCCCTAAACATACATAGGCTTATATACAGGGAAGGATAATAGTCAAAGAAAATAGTCTCTGAGAAAAGTGGTAGTCCAGCAGACAAAGGCAATCTAAGGCAGGCATGTGATACAACCGCAGCCCCTGAGCCATGCAATAATGCCTATCTCTTTGTAGTTAGGCTCAGGCCAACTTGCACTTTTGTTTTACAAAAATCTGAGTGAATAACAAGCTAGGTTAAGGGTGTCAAGTGACTTATGTTTTCATGGACTTGCTACAAAGCACACTGTTAAAAGAGAACAATGAGAATTGTTTTTTTTTGCTTTAAGGGGAATGTAAGTTGATCACACTGCAATTGTTTTGGCTGGAATACTGGCCCTACCACTTCCTAACTGTGTGACCTTGGACAACAGCAATGGGTTATTATGTATAATAAGAGTAGCCACTGTCATTTCCATTCCTGGTCATTGAACCCTTGCATTTTGGTTATGGGGAAGTTCGCCATTTATTTGCTAATGGTCTAGAGTTGTTTAAACTGTCTTCCAGCAGTGCAGTAGCCATGTCAGTTCTTAACTATATCTTGGTTTTAGAGTAGTACATTTTAACAATATGTTGGAGTCAAGATAATAGTATCTCATTTGTCTATTTAAGTTTTTCCACACTTTCCTGAAACAATTTATATTTTTCCAGAAAATAATAAAATTAGTAGAAATATTAAAATATATTAGTGTAGAGTTTTAGATAAGTGGTCCCATAATTAATTTTTTTCTGTGATGCTATGGCCATTCTCATTCATAGTGATGTATCTTTTCATATTTTCCTTTATTTTCAATCTTTTTGTAGTAGTTTTTCTTGGTATATGGCTCTTCTTTTTAACAAATCAATTTTATTGATGCATATTAATAAAGCATAAATCCATCCAAAATATACAATCAATGGTACTCAATATAAACACATAATTGTGCATTCATCACTTTAATCATTTTTAAAGCATTTTCATTATTCCAATAATAATAATAAACAAAAAACAAACAAACAAAAAAACTCATCACCTCTCAATCTCTCTATGCTTCCCCTGTTGTACATAGCTGTTATTCTGTTTCCTTCTCTCCAGTTTATTTGTATTTATATTTTATAAACACAGTCTTATATATGCAATATCACCCATATTTATATTTTGCTTGTGGTTTCACTATGTTATATAATGATATATGACACTTTAATTGAGCTTCTCTAAAGACTTTGCCTTAGGCATAGTTTTAAATTGTACTCTGTGTTAAAAAGTGAATCATCTTTTCTTTTTATTGAAGCTAATTTTACACATAATAAAATAAATAAAGTTAAAGTGAGATTGATGATAAATGTATATATCCTTGTAACCAGTAGAATTTGACTATCATCCAAAAAGTTCCCTAATGCTCCTTTCAAGTCAAGCTTTGCCACCATTGCTTAGTTTTGACTCTACCAGAACTAAATCTAAGTTTTTCTTTTAGATTTTAAATGAAAATCTAGAAACTTTAAATACTTACGATCTATTCCTTTCTTTCATTTGGAATTTTTGTTAAATATTTTCTTTAGGAATTCATAGACTTCCATATATAGATATGTTGTAGATTTGTAGACACTTCTTAAATATTTCCCCTATCATTTTGTCACTGATATATGATATCCATCAAGTAGTAATCCCAAAGGATTTCAAACCTAAGGATTCCCTTTCAGCATATTTGATGAATTTGATGATTGCTTCATTCATTTATAATAAAACGTTAACAATTTATGGTGAACGTGAATTTTTCAAACATTATTAGTTTACAAATGTTAATGGTATAGGGAGTTCTATCTAATTTTTAAATCTATGTACTTCTCAATAAAAAAATATGAAAAGAATCATGATCAGAACTAATTAAAAATGACTTAATATAAAAGAAATCTAATCATAAAACCTTAAATAATATGGAATTGATAGGTAAGAACCATACTTATTTGTTTTATATTAGTCTCAAAAAAGAAATCATACTCATCTCTGCACCTATGTTTTGATGGTCTTTTTTCTTGGAAGATTGCTTTTGACAAATGAAATACATGTTTTATATAATGTATTCTGCTACTAGATAAATAGGATACATTTAAGAACATACCTTTAACAGTTAATAAAATTAAACTTTTCACATGCCATGGGAGGAAATGAATATAAAAAAGACCAATTAAGGTAAAAATATTAAGTTATTCATGTGCAAGATATTAACAGGCCTTTATTTTTATTTTATTTTTTTTTTACATTTTGACTTACAGTTTTACTTTTTAACTTATTACTTTAGCAAGAGACATTTGATATTAAAAATTTATTATCCTTCTACTTACAAGTTTTCTGCATTCTTATTTTGTGATTCACCCTCTCCCAAATGCCACAAAATAAATGTTATTTTTTTCAGAGATTTAATGGCTAAAGATGAAATAAAAGTTCTATGCGTTTAAGATAATACACTCCCTCCATAATGTCTATTCCTGGATAAATTTCAGTTTATTAAATGTTGACAAGATAGCCATAGGAATTTAATTCATCAGTAAATATTGAGCCCGTTTTTAAAGTGCCAACACTGTGCTATGAAGAGTATATACATTATCTAATTATATCTTTAAGAAACTAAATTTCATTACTATCTTTTTACTTCTTTCTTTACCATTGTGGTTGTCCTCTCCATTCCCATTCTTCTCACTTACTCATCTTCCCATTCTATTTCTAATTCTTTCCATTTTTTTTTGGAGTCATCTCTCTCTATGAGACTTACTGTAGTTGAGAAATAAATCAAAAGTCATGTACACATTAACTCAAGGTTGTGCTGAATTCAAGCATCCCATATTTATCTGTTCTTTTTCTTCTTAAGGGCAAGTGCCTTGTCTTGATTAAGACTTTGAATCTTTTGTGTCAGGTGCTGTACATGTTTGCCAAATTAATACAACATTGAAATATATTTGAACATGTCAATAGCATTTGTTGGATTACTGGTCGTCGTCTCTGACCTTAATCTGATAATAAGGTTAATTAGTTCTCTCACATATAAAAAGTGAAATGTAGAAAATGTTGGGAGGAGAAAAGAAATAATGAAATCAGTGAGATGTATATTTGGATTAAATTATTATTTCATTTTGACTGTCATTTTATATTTTTAGCTGTGGGGCAGGGCACTGAATAATGGGAGCAAACAGAAAATTATATACAAAAATAAACCAAATAAATCAGATTAACTGGCCTACATCTGTCTTGAATTTTTTTTTTCTGTTTGACAAATACAAAGTTGTCTTCATATGAGGTTCCAAAAATAATGTGCTTTGGTTCTGAATAAAAGACATTGTATTTATTTATTTTTTCATTTCTGGCTATATGGGAAAAAATCAAAGAGGAGAGTCTGAGCCTCATTGGATCAGTAAGAATCATAGAAAACATACTTATATTTTAAAATATTGCTTTAACTAAGAAAAAATCCTCAAAGCATTCTATAGCGGTGTGTTATTTGTTGAGCTATTAAATAAGTATTATGAAAGACATTTGATGAGTTTGGAAAAGTAGAGTATTAAAACTTGGAGCTTTTATTAACTGATTAAATGCCAAAAGGAAGATTAATGTAACTGCATCATTCTTTTCTTAGTTTTCTTAAATCCTCAATATTGAAAAAGTATCTATGGTTATGAATGTCGGTACAGAATGAAACCTTATCATAAAATGTACATTGTGGGTTATAGTACTTGAGATCATTTTTCTATTCACAAAATCAGTCCCCAGTCCACGCTTCTTGGTTCCTCAAAACTTGAGTAAATGATCATGGTTAATTTCCAGTTAGCATTTTCACTGAAACTGTTGATGACAGGGTGTCTGACTAGCATCCTTCAACACCCTTTCTGTAGTTGCCATGGCTTGCTGTCATTAAATTATCTTCCTCTGTTTCTGCAATCCAGCCTTTGCCCTATCTTTTAATAGGCTTTCTTCTTTCTTCCCTCTCTTTCTCTGGTTTCTATTCCAGAAACTTAATTCTATTTACGTTTTGAATCTTCTATTAGTGGCTAATCTGTATTAGTATTAGTAATAGGGTTTTAGCAGTCTCTCTATATTATTTCATTTAATATCTGTTATATCTTTGGCTCAGTAAATAAGTTGTATTTGCAATTTTATTTTCAATAATTCAGAATATATACATGGAGATTATAATGGCAAACTATCATCTGTCCAAGAGCAAGAAATTATTTTAAATATTTTCCACTATAAATTTAATAAATAATTAGGAGAAGTTTCCTTTCAGGGGAGGTAGGAATTTTGTAAGGCATGTAACTTCATGCTTAGTGTCTTGGCAAGGTGTAGAGTTGTGTTATAGCACTAATTAGAATCATGCAACTATAAGTGATTAATCTAGTTGAGTTTAAAAATAACCTCTGAAAATTCAAAGACAGTTAAATCCTCACTTCTTTTGCTGAAAATAAAATTAATTTTATAAGTTTCAATGTATGTTTATATGCTTGAAAACATCACCACAGTCACAAAAATACACTTTCAAAATTTCCTTGTGCCCCTTAGTATCCGTCCCTTAAACATCTCTCTGATTCTATTTATTCTAGGGGTGTACTGACCTGCTTTCTGTCACATGAGATTATTTTAAATTTTTTAAAATTTTACATAAATGGAATCATGCAGTATATATACTAGGTCAAGTTGTTTGGTAGAGTTGTTCAGGAATTCTGCTGATTCAAAAATTAGTGGCAAGGGTTGTTGAAATCTCCAACTATAATTATCCTTTTGCATATTTCTTATTGCTATTTTATCTGTATAGCTTCAGATATTTGATGCTCCATTATTCAGTACGTAAATCTTTAGAATTGCTACATCTCTTGATGAATTCACCCCTTTTCCCTTGTGAACAGACTCTATCCCTGGTTATATTTTTTTGCTCTGAAATCTATTTTGGATGATATTAATATAGACACTGCTGCTCTCCAGTTTTATTTTTGGTTAGTCTTACCACAGTATAGCTATTTTGCTTCCTTTTAGTATTTGTGTCTTTATATTTGAAGTTGAATTCTTATAGATGGTATGTAATTGTATTTTCACTTTTTCTTCAATCTGGCAATACCTAACATTTAACTGGGGTGTGTAGACCACCTAATAGTAATGTGATTTTTGATAGGTTAGGTTGAAAAATACTATCTTGTAATTTGTTTTCTAATCATCCATCTTTTCTTTTTTTATTGCTTTTATGCCCTCATTTTCTACCAACTTTTGGATTAATTGAATATTATCTTTCCATTTTATATTTTTTGTTGGCTAATTATCTATATCACTTTGTTGTATTATTTTAGTGGTTGCTCTAGGGTTTATAATGTACATCTTCAACATATATTCTAATTCAAATGATGTTAATTTACTTCTTGTGTAGTATTTGAAACTTATAGCAGTATAGTATAAAATTTCCCCTCCCAGCCTTTGTGCTATTGCTGTCATATATTTTACTTCTAGCTATGTTATAAACCTCACAACCCAGAGCTAGCCAAATTGCAACTTTGACGGCACAGTCCTCCAGAGTTCCTAATCTGCCCAAGACTTCTGACTCCAACTACAAGTCCAGGGGTTTCCCAAAACCATACTTGGGTTCAATAATTCACTAAAAAGATTCCCAGAATTGAATTTCTTTCTTTTTTTGTGTGAGAACACCATCTTATTTATTCAGAGTGTAATACTGTTTACTTCCTTTGTAAGACTGAAAAAGATCAAAATAGGCTAACTGGGCAGTGAAGGAGTAAGTTAATTCAAATGCTTAGACAGAATTTCTCTCGTATCCCTTTCACAAATGCAGAAGAATGAAGTGTCAAGATTGATGAGAGCCATAAATTCGAGAGGAAAATATTTTCCATGGAAAAAGAGGGCATGCAGCATGCAGAAAGGATGGCTCGGCTGCAGGAAAGGAGTCTCTGATTTCCTCGCCACTGTGAAGGACAATCACTTTCCCAGGTCACAACTGAGTTGTTCTTTCCAAGCTTTTTGAAGAATCTTTCAGTTTCCCTACCAAGTCCTGTAATTGTTCCATGGTACAACTAAAACTAATCTCTGGGTGGGATCCTGAATGAGTGTTCTCTGCATTTAAGGCCACCAGATATGCAGGTCTGTGCATTTATGAAGTTGATTGGTCTTTACTTGATATTCCAAATGCCAAGAAACATCAGTTATGTGAGGGAAAGATTAAAAATTCACAAATATGTGGGTTTTTTTTTTTTTTTTTTAGGGAAATAGGATGCAAATGAGAACCAGCCAAAATAAGAGACACATAGGGTAGGTCTAGGAGGGCTTCCAACACAAAGCTTCCATTCCCTCAGGGCACATTACTCTCCTGGAATCTATGTTGGAAGGCATACCTAGTGTAATGTCAAACCAGAAAGTGCACCAGAGTTTTTTTACCAGAGTTTTTAATGGGCTTCATTATACAGGTATAATTGATTGATTAATTGCTCATGTGGCTGACATTACTCTCCAGGCCTCAATTCCCTGGACATCAGGTTGATATCACATGGCCTGAGATGCCCACTATAATTCACCTTGTTAACTAAAAAAATAAGGTGTGTTCAGAGAGGCACACCTGAATAAAAATGATAAGCCTATCACTCAAAAAATTTCAAGGGTTTAGAGGTTACATCACAGGAGCTTTGGACACAGACTAGAGTTATCTTTGGGAAAGCCCTTATTTTATACTATACATTCCAAATGCATTGCAATTTATTTTTGCTTTTAAAAATCAATTTTGTTTGACCAGATGTAATTAACAATAAAAAACATTGTATTTTCCTATGTAGTTTCCATTTTCAGTTTTTTATGCAGATATAGGTTCCATGTGATATTTTCCTTCAAATTTATGGTATCCGTAAATAGTGTATGTCTGCTGCTCATGAATTCTTTCAGTTTATGCATGTTTGAAAAATTCTTTATTTTATTTCTTATCTTTTTCAGATAAGATGTTTCAGATAACATTTTAAAGATGTTCTATTTTCTTCTGACTTGCATTGTTTCTGAATAGAAATCCGTTGTAATCTGTATCTTTGTTCCTCTCTAAATAATGTTTTATCTCTGCCTATTCTAGATTTTCTTTTATATCACTAGTTTTGAGCAGTTTGAATAACATGTACCTTATTAGTTTTTTTCATATCTCTTATGTTTAAATTTCACTGGACTTTTGGATCTGTGGATTTCATTTTTATCAAAAATGGAAAATGCTTGGCCATATTTCTTCAAATATTTTGGACTGCCTTCTTATTATTGGTGATGACAATTGCCTAGATATATGGTTACTTGGTATTTCCTAACAGTTCACTGATAATCTGTGCATTTTCTTCCATTTTTTTCTTTCTGTGTTTCATTTTAGATAGTTTTTATTTTGTTGGCTTTAAATTTGCTGAGCTTTAATTCTCTAATATGGAATCTGACATTAATCCCAACTAGTGTATTTTTCATTTTAGATATTGTAGTTTTCAACACTAAAATGTTTAATTGTTTTGTTATATATCTTTCATGTCTTTATGTGACAGATTACGCTTTGATATACCTCCTTGGACATATGAATAGCAGTTATAATAACTGGCCTAATGTTCTTGTCTACAAATATCCTATAAGCAATTTCCAGACTAGTTTTGAATGATTGATTCTCCCCCACATTACAGGTTATGTTTTTCTACTTCCTTCCATGCCTGGTAAATTTGTTATTGGATGCCAGCCCTTGTGAATTTTACCTTGAGCATTTACTTTTATCTGTGTTTGGAAAGACAGCAAAACAAGTTTGATTCTTTCATGTCTTGGAAAAAAAATGATTCTTCATGACTTGCTTTTAAACTTTTTAAGGCAAAACTAGAACTGTATTTTGTGCAGGGTCAATTCTTTCCTACTACTAAAACAACACATTTCATAGTGTCTAACCAATGTCCACTGATCAGCACTCAAATGATCCATAGCATGTGCCAATCAGTACTCAATGGCATACTTGAGGTCCTCAGAATGCAAAAATCACTTCTCTTTAGTACTCTGTTGTGCACTGTAGCCATCTTAATTTTCCCAGACTCTCAGATCCATCTCTACTAGTTTGCCTCCTCCTACAGTATTGCATAATTGTCCCTTGTTTGTGTCTTGATTCATTGTCCAATTTTCTAGTGGTTAGCAAGAAGAAGCAAGGACAAATAGGGCCATGACACCTTATTTAGACTAGAAGTGGAATCAACTTTTAAAGTCAATCCACGTTAAGCATAACACAAAAACAGACCTTTTACAGAATGGTATATGAGGAATGATCATATCCATTGCTTTTTATAATAAATGGGCAGACACAACCATATATTTCAAGAGTCATATACAAAAGATAAAGTTAAAAGGGAAAAGATGGAAATAGGTGTGGTTTGTGTAACAAGAAAGGTAAGTGGCAGCATTGTGGATGTGGGAATTTATTTTCTAATAGAAGTATTTGTGATAGAATATTGGAATCCACTGCTGTACTCCATGGAGGAAGCATTTTACTTTGGCTTGTTAGTCCAGGTAAAATATTTTCTAATCTTGGAGAAACAATATAAAACTCAGAGTTAAGATAAATAGATTTTTTTGAAATATATATTTGTGTTTTTTTTAATAATTTTTTTTTAAAGAAGCTTTAGATTACATAAATGTTATATAAAAACATATAAAGGATTCCCATATGCCCCACCCCCTCTCCCTTTCACACTTTCCCACATTAAAACATCTTTCATTAGTGTGGTTGGTACATTTGTTATAATTGATGAACACATATTGAAGCATTGCTAGGAACTGTGGATACATAGATTCTAATGTGCAAAGAGATATTTGTTACTTGATAGCAATTGTTTGCCATAATCCTCTAATTCAGTGGAGGAGGAAAAGAAAAATACGATGTATTTCTTTCCTGCTTTTATTGCTACTTGGTTAGTTTTCTATAAAAATGTACCCTGAGAATATCAATCTCTTCAGCCATTGAGGGATTTTTCCCTGAACCCTTCAGCCCTTTTCACCAAGAAGATCAGTTCTGACTATAAGAAATCCCAGGCCAAAACACTAATAACTGCAGGTTATAACCCAAGCTTTTCTATGTAGTAAAAAAAATAAAAATGATTACAAAATTTTTACTCTCAGGAATTTAATATGTTTTCATCTTCAACTACAAATAGAATTTTTGCAAGCAGTATGGCTTGGGTGTCCACAGAAGCAATAGAATTGAATTTTTCTGTTCTTTCATTGCTTCAAATACATTTGTAAAATAAAACAAATCAACCAATAAAGCTGGTTCCCAGGATCTCAAACCAATGGAAGGTTTATGGCATTAAAATCAACATTGCTTCATTTGTCTAAGTAATAGTGATGACAATAAGAAAATCAGAAAGTATATATTTTTTAGTTTTTGGAGGCTAGATGCAGACATAAATTAAGGAAAATCAGAACACTGGTCTTTTCTTGCCAGGGCTTCCTTCTGAAGTAGTTTAGCTTAGATAAGCTAAATAACTAATTGATCGGCTGCCTTCCTTGGAATCTGCCCAAATATACTCTAAAGTGCTTTTTATTCAAACATAGTGTGTTGTGTGGCAAGACATCTATTCAAAGCTGTCATCAGATAAAATGATTTATGAATAAGCATGCTAATTCATAAGCCATCCTCCCTTTTCTTGATGTAAATGTGGGATTTGGCTCAGTGAGAAATGTTTCTTTAACTCCTTCTAATTTCCTAAATTAGAGTGAATGGCAGGGGAAGAAATCAAGCCAATGATTATGTTTCTATATTATAGTTCTAAGTTGTAAAGTTTTTCTTTCATTTCAAGAGTCATAACATACCAGTTCATATGGAACAAGGAGTGAGGCAACAGTGCAAATGGCTATTATTACCAGAAATGAGCTGAAAGTCCGTTTGAGCAGTTTAAAATATCAAATGTTTTACTGGCATTGTTAATGCAATCTTGAATTCCCTGACTTTCATGGGTCATTAAGTTCCATCTTTGTCATGTAAAGCATTGTTCATGTATGTATTCTACTGTTTCACATATGTAAGAAGAAAAGAAGTTGGATCACCCATATACTGTATGTGTGTATGTGCCTGAATTTCTCTGATGCCTTTAAAAAGATAACATCTCTATTTTCTAATCTTTTTCCATTTGTTCTTTATGGGTGCATTAGTCTGCTGCAAGCTATTGTAACCTGACTAGAGCAAAAGCCCTTTTCATTTCCTAACATTTATAGATAGATAGGTAGATGATAGATGCCTAGATTTATTTTTTTAAACCTGAAAAATGAAACTATTTTCTCTAATATATTTGCAATAATACTACAACTGATCAGTTTTATTTTTACTTGCACATTTTAAAAACATTTGGCTGTTGCTAATAAATCATTTTTCCAAACACATAAGCATGTTTTCCAACTACTTTTAGTTCTATTGTATTATATTGCTGAAAACCATTCACACAGCCCACAGATGCTACCTGGATTAGTTGCTCTCTAGGACATCTGTACCATTAGTATTGTGACATTTGTCTTTTTGATGCTCTTCTGTGTTAGAATCTCTAGTTCCTGGATATTGCCATTTCCTCTTCTCTGGTTTCCTCTCCTATTTTTGATGTTGTAACAGTCTTTCCTCTCCTATTTTTGATGTTGTAACAGTCTTGGTTATCTTCCTAATAATGATTGAATGGGAATAAAATACTCGAGGGCTTATGACTCTGTCTTTCATCCACTCTCACAGATTATTGGAATTATGGTTGAAAAAGGATGCCTTGGTTGAAGAATATTTTTCTCTCAAAATTTTAAAGGCATTGCTCTATTGATTTTAAAATACAGAGCAACTGTTGAAAAATCTGATGCCCTCAGTTTTAATTCTTTCTATGTGAACTAAGATTTTTCTTACAAAACTCATTCATATATGTGTGGTAAAGAAATAAACTACACAGCAGAGAAGAGAGAGAGTTTTGAGCTGGAGTCTGGGAAGTAAACACATGGGAGAGAGCAGAGCAGCTGAGCCTGGAGAGAATCAAGCCCCAGGGAGAGAGACAAAGCCTAGAGAGCCTGATAGTCTACAGCTGACCTTTTGGTGATATCAGAGCAGCTGAGCCCAGAGAGAAAAGAGCCCTGGGAGAGAGACGAGACTTATCACATCCTACAGCTGATATTGGAAGAAGCTGGGACCACAGAGCCTTAAGAGGAAGAGGAAGGTTGAATGTCGGCAGCCATTTTGCTCCAACACTGGCAGCAGATTTTGGTGCTGGAAAACTTATGCTTTATGGCCTGGTAACTGCAAGCTTCTACCCCAAATAAATACCCTTTATAAAAGCCAAAGAAAGAAAGAAAGAAAGAAAGGAAAGAAAGAAAGAAAGAAAGAAAGAAAGAAAGAAAGAAAGAAAGAAAGAAAGAAAGAAAGAAAGA
>JAQZBX010075569.1:0-14575 GCA_029593785.1 Cabassous unicinctus
GAGAGGGCAGAAGGTGTTTTTCAGGTTTGTATCCTCACCTAGTAGGTGCTCAATAAACACTTGAGTTGCTGATGAGGCTGCAAGTAGTAAAGGTATGCACAACCACACACACATACACACACAGAGAAGGGAGAGAAAGATGTATTCACTCCTTTAAGGACGACTCGCGTGAGTCTGAACACAATTGCCCATACTAGAAACAGAAAGAATTGCTTGGCCTGTTCCAGTTTGTAATCTGCTGAAGAGGTGAGACTTCTCTCTTTCCTGTTTTAATAGAAAAATCACTCTGAGTACTTTGGAGCACTGAGGGCACTTTGGAATTCTAATTACAGGTGACATACAAACAGAGAACTAGGAAATCAAAGAGGTAGCCAATAAGTTAGGATTTATATGGGCAATTAATGGCTCCAAAGTACCCTAAGCTGCTCAGAATTTCCTCAAAGCACTTTGCAGATAGACATCATGGGGGCCATCATGAGGATGAAACCAGGAATGTGTGTAACAGACTGGAGCTCTCTGAAGACATGCCACTGTTGTGCATCTTATCATGGCCATTTTCTTCACAAAGTTTCTCCAAGGCGAATGCCACATATGGCCTTCTGAGATCTCAACTCTAGCCCAGCTCTGCAACCTTCTCACTCAACACTTCCCCTCCTTAGTCTCTAAGCTCTCATCATCGCAACCCCTTATAGCTTTCCACCCCATCCTCCTCTCTCTTGCCTGGAACTTTCAGCTCCTCTCACCTGCACCTGCCCATCTCTTACAAGGTTTCATTTTAGAGGTCACCTCCTCCAGGAAGCCTTCTCTGCCTTCCTCCTCCAGACTGCATTAGGTTCTGTACTACTTAAGAATACTTAAGAGTCTTAGGTTGAAAGTAACAGAAACCCGATCCACAATGACTTTAACTAAAAAGGGAATTTATTTGTTCTGGGAACTCCAAGGGTGGAAGTAAACTAAGGTTCTCAAGCAACGGCTTCAGGGCTCTCTCTGGCGTGCTCTCTCTCTCTCTCTCTCTCTCTCTCTCTCTCTCTCTCTCTGTTGGTCTCACTTTCTTTTACTGCAGTTGAGGAAAATGCATGGCTGTATACAACACCAAGCTTCCAAGCTTATATTATCCCAGTTTAGCAACACTAGAGAAAAGAAGAAACTTCTTGCTCTCAGTATCTATATATGAATACCCCAGGGAAGGACTCTGGTCCAGTTTGAGTCACATGTCCGTAGACTGGTCCAGGGGATACAGCAGTGTGATTGGCCAATTCAGGGGATTGTGATACTGTCATGTGTCCTGGGTACACATGTATACTATGATTGCTAGCCACATCAGAACCAAATGGCATGAGAGAGGAAGGGTCAGTTCTCTAGAAGACAGGGGATGCTACTACCCAAATATGGAGGAAAATGGCAGGGCCCCAGCATCTAGCACTTAGTGTATTGTAAGTGCTCAGTAAATTTCTATGGAATGAGAGACAAGGTCATGAAAACATAAGGAGTCGGTGTCGCCATTTCTTCTGCCTTGGGTCTCTGCGCTTTTCGTAGAGCCTCCAACAGCGCCATGTTGGGGCAGAGCATCCGAAGGTTCACAACCTCTGTGGTCCGTAGGAGCCACTATGAGGAGGGTCCAGGGAAGAATTTGCCCTTTTCGGTGGAAAATAAGTGGCGGTTACTAGTTATGATGACTTTGTATTTTGGATCTGGATTTGCCGCACCTTTCTTTATAGTAAGGCACCAACTGCTTAAGAAATAAGGATGTTCTAGTTCATCCAGGAAACAGCTATGAAGAGGAGCATTTTAAGAAGCTCAATCCTGAAATACGGATCATACTGTTAAACTCATATAGCATATTGGATGTGTCTGTAAATAAACTTACTACATGTAAAAAAAAAAATTTCTATGGAATGAATGAATGCTGTTGAATGCTAATTAATAGTGTAGACCCCAGATTCTATCCAACTCTCCTTCAAGTTCATCTTTCTACTGCTCATCCCTGTTATCCAAACCATTATTATCAGTATACATTTATTGGGTACATGCATCAAACAAGGCCCTGAGGGAGGCTGAAAAATGAATTGTAGGTTAAATAGTTTCCAATATAGCTGAGAAGGCAGATCAGATGCATCAAAATAAAAATAACAATACAATGTAGCAACAGAAGCGGAAGGCTTTGGATGAGAAGGTTGAATGGACCAGGCACCAGACAAACTGGAACTGGAATCGTCATCAAGGCAGTTAATGACTGTAAAAGATCTCAGTAGAGGCAAAGCTAGTAAGATCCCTCTTCCTCAAATTCATCATCTGAAGAACTAGTGGATGAAGAATAAATAGATCAAGTTAGAAGTGAAAACCACTAGGACCCAAGACAGATCTAAGGACGGGATTCTCCTGAGACACCACTGTGTTTGCTCCATTCTCTCCACCTTACCACCTGGCTAACTGGATAATCTTCTCTAACAGCTGGAGTTCCACCCCCAGAAGGACTGAGTCTGACTGGCCTATTGCACGGGCTGCCCTAAGAGCAGGTGCTCACCTTTGGCCCAATCAGAGACCTCAAGTGAGTGAAGACGAGCCTAGCAGCTGCCTGCCTGAGCAGGAAGCTGTGGGTGGGGCAACGGGAAGTTGCTGCTGGAAGTGGCTGGCATGGGATTGGCATTCAGAAGAGAGCTTTTATTGTCCTTCCTTGGAATTAAGCTTTTCAGCTGACAGGATGCAGAGGAGTGAGAAACCCACTGGGTGATGGTTTTTTTGTGTGTTTTTTTTGGCTTGTATATCATTTGCAGATGGTGCTGCAGTTCCAGGTGGGCTAGGGCAGAGGGCCTATTTTTGGAGAAGCAGGCCAAAAAGCAGAACAGGGAAGAAAGAAAAAAAACAACAACCAGTAGTTTCACATATACATTTGACTGTATATATATTCTTATCTTAGTGAAAGGTCAGTTGGTTGCAAGAAAGAGAAACCCACTTGAGCTGGCTTAATTTGTAATGGGGAATATTCTGTAACCCTTAAAAAACCTGGATCCACATGGTTCTGACTCAGAGCAGCATCATGAGCAAAAAAACTACAGAATAGAAACCAGTAGGAATTTTTAAATTGTTCATAAACTGTGAAGAGGTATTTGTAACTTCTAAATAGATATTTCTCAGCCCCACTCAGCAAACTCTTCTCTCTCCCATTCACTTCCATCACAAAGCAAATTACCCCAGAACTTTTATTTCCAAAGTCCATCTTCCTCCCCAAACTTCTCCATACCCAGAAAAACCCATCTGACTTTTATCTTCCTCTCTCCTTCCTCTCCTTTCATTTATTTATTGTGTGGATTGATTTAGCCTCTCTGTAGCAAGATAGAATCCTTCTTCCTCAGAATGGACAAAAAAAAAAAGGGTTGCCAGAACCGTTTTCTATTTGGCCGTTATGAGAAGAAGGGAAAAGTAAAGTCTCACAATATTCTTTCTTTTTCCTGCAACACATGATAAGAAATCAGGTCTATATTATGGAATACATGAGCCTCAGGAAGCGGAAAGCCATGAGGGCAAATACTTCCTCTGTCTCCACCTTTTGCAGACCATGTGTTTTCTCTGTTTTGCTCTGTGTGTCTGTGCTGGGCTCCTGTTTCTCACTGCAGGTGGACACATCAGCCAATGTGACCCCAAAATGGCCACCCCAAAAGGGTACTTTCCACTCTGTCTTCATCATCTCACCAGCACTGAAAGCTTGGTGACTTGTGTCTCAATTCCAAATTCCTAAATCAGAGAAGCTGATGCCTCAAGTTAGGGTTAGGGGTCTGGGACAAGGGCATTAGGTAATGTAAGGGAAACAAATGAAGCATGAGGGATACAATCCCCAGTCCCCTTTAGTATGGAATTTGGGAGTGACTGGAACATAGTGTGGTGCAGAGGAAAAAGGAAGTAAGAAGAACTTGGCTAGCATTCTAAATCAGCCAGGAACTTGCTGTGTGACCTTAGGAAATCCACCTGACCTCTCTGATCTTTGGTTTCCTCATTTGCAAAGTATAAAAGATCACCTAGACTTGTGTTTCTCACACTTTAAGGTATATCAGCTAGGTGTGGCCATGTGTCTAAGTTCTGGCCAGTGAAATGTAAATGAAGCTGTTAAATGGTAATTCTGGGAGTGTGGGAGTGTGGCTGGAATTCAAGCAGCCCACTTGGATCATGAGGCATGCTAAGGTTAGTGGAAGAGCAAGATCAAAGGAGCCCATGACCTTGATGTCTGTGGAACTGACATAGAAGCCCCATCCTACATACCTTAAGCTCCTTGTATATGAGAGGGAAATAAATGTGTATCTTGTTTTAAAGATATATCCACCACTATTTCGGGTGTTTCTGGCTATTCATAGCGTAACTTAATTCTAACTGAAACACATGGCAATTGCGTTTCTACCTTTTGCCAGCCATTGATCTGGAGGTGAACCTGTGACCCATTTCTGGTCAATAAGGTAAAAGGAAATCTGCTGGGGGGCGTTCAGGAAAAGTTTTTCCCCCTGAACAGCAGACCTGCACAAGAAGATCTTTCCCCTTTCTTCACTCTCTTTCTTCTTTGGATGCTATTATTTTTCTTTTTTCTTCTTTGAGGTACCAGGGGCCAGGGATTGAACCCGGGACCTCGTATGTGAGAAGCCGGCACTCAACCACTGAGCCACATTGGAGGCAGGAGCTCAACTGCATGAGCCACAGCCGCTCCCCTGCATGCTGTTATTGAGGACATGATATCTAGAGCTGTGGCAGTCATCTTGCTGCCATGAGGCAAATTGCCTAAGGCACGGGTTCTTAACCTTTTTTGTTCTACAGACCCATTTGCCAGTCAGATGAAAACCATGGACCCCATCTCAGAATGTAGCAGCAGATAGTTTTATGACACTCAACATCGGCATGTCTTTAAATTAAATTTTAGGATTATTCAAAATTAACTTTTACAACTTTCCCATAATTTCAATACCTGATAACCTAACATGGTTCAAACGGTCATTTTCAGCAAACATTTAGAAATTAGAGTTTTCCCACGGCATCATAAAACCATCTCTGCCATCCTTACCAACCTTTTTGCAGGCAGTTATCCACTGCACTCAGAACATGCTACATCAAAATAAAATTCATACTGAGTCCATACTATACTGTGTATTATTTAATAAATACATCACACACGCACCAACACAGCCCCACAAGATAATGTTTTTTTGAATTTTCAATTCAAGTTCATGGACCCCCTGAAATCTTTCCATGGACCAAGGGTCCCTGAACCCCTGGTTAAGAACTCCTGGAGGTCTAAAACCAGCACGCTTAAGATGGTGCAGTGGAAGCATAGGCAGAGCCGATCCTTGGTGAAATATTTATACCACAGACCCAGCCCTTGGCCTGCCTTCCTCTGTTTCAGGGGTTAGCACACTTTTCTATAAAGGGCCAGATAAATATTTTAGTCTTTGTGGGTCATATTGTCTCTATCACAACTATTCAACTCTGCTGTGGTAGCACAAAAGCAGCCATAGATAAATATAAATGAATGAACATGACCGTGTTCCAGTGAAACTATTACCAAAACAGGCAGTGGACTACACTGGTCACTGGCCAGAGTTTGCCATCCCCTGCTTTATTGTCAAGTAGCCAATAAAAATTCTTATGATTTAAGTCTCTATCAGCTGGATTTTCTGTTACTTGCACCTCACGCATACTAACTGATACATCTAGGGTAGGGTTTCTCAAACTCAGCACTATTGACGTTTGTCATTGGGGCCCGGGAGGGGGCTGTCCTGTGCATTGTAGGATGCTTAGCAGCATCCCTAGGTTTTTCCCACTAGATGCCAGTAGTGGCCCTCGGTTTTGATGGCCAAAAATGTCTCCAAACATTGCCAAATGTCTCCTGGGGAACAAAACTCTGTCCCCAGTTGAGAACCATAGCTAGCAATGGAATCAGCAGGTCGCAGGGCACGTGACCTGCCCTGATCGGCCAAATTGTTCTCCAGCGTTTATCCCCATTTACACTCCCATCAGTATAATTTCAAGTCTAGTGAGTCTCTAGTTTAATCTAAACTCAGAGTCGCCTTCAATAAAGCGATTATGGCCTGAGCAAATGACAGTGTGTCTGAATTTTCACAGCAGGGGTGGAGCTTTAATCAACCCTGTCTCTTGTGACTCCAGCAATCAAGGCATTCTACTTAAGTGAAGTTTACCCTTCACACTTAAAGAAAGTATTGATGAGGCTGTAATTATGGGCTGGTTAATTTTTTCTCCCCTGCTGTGGCCGTTCATCCACTGATCCCTCTTTAGTCACAACAAAAACATCCTTAAGGAAGAGGTATCAAATGAATAACGAGGAGGTCCCTGGAGAAGGGAGTACCCATCTTTTCAGGTATCTGAGGGTTAAATGCGATTAATGTTAGAAACGAGAGCTGTCTGTTCTAGGTCTATTGAATGGAGGGAATTTTCCTGGAAATAGCTGTCATGTAATTGAATATCAGACTCATGGAAATCTGAGTCCTCTTATTTTCCCAGTGGGTTTGGGTCAAGGTCACTGCTCTATTTTTTAAGTGGATGCTTAATGATCCTGAGATATCAACAAGGACCATCACTAACATTTATTGAATGCCAAGCACTTTGCTAAACACTTGATAGACATTATCTCCCTTAATCCTCACAATAACCCAGTGAGGTAGGTCCTATATCATCATTCCCATTTTACAGATGGGAAAACAGAGGCTCAGAGGGGCGAAAATCTTGCCGAAGCACCAGCTATTACATGGTGGTGCTAGGGGGCTAGCCCAGGTCTTTACGATTCAGAGTGCCAGACCACTCTGATATAACTCTGACTTCGGTTCAAGAACTCTGTGGTTCACCAAGCAGACTCCTGGCACCAAATCTGGCCTTGGCACTAATGCGTGGCTTCAGGAAACACAGCTGTTTGGAGGAGGCAACAGCTGTTCATTCATTTACGACTCGACCAAGGCAAGTGAATTGAAACAACATAAGGTAAGGTTCACTCGGTCTCAGACACGCAGATAGGCGAGTATTATTTTAATTAAAGAGAAGACATACTCCACACATACATTTCCTGCTCAAAACACTTGTGCATTGATTTCTGTAGGGAGTAAGGGGATGATTTGGGGCAAGAAAATTTTTTTTAACATTACCAGTTATAACAAGTCTATGTACATTACTGTGTGTTTGAAAGAATGATGTTTACCATTCATTCATCCATTTTTTTACTTTCAACAAATACTGAGCACCTGCTATGAGCCATGCCCAGTACTAAGCACTGGGACACCATAGCAAACCTTCATGAATGGGAAATTTTGCCTATTTCTTCACTCTGAGAGAGGCTGCACATCCTTGCAACTGGTAAGGAAAGTTTTCTGTGAATGAAAGCAGTCACTGGATTTCCACGAGCTGTTTTCCACAACAATCTCCTAAGACTCCCTCTCCTTTCAAGGTCTCCATCAAGACCCAGAAGAAGGAGGGGAACAGTTAGACAGTCTCAGAACTCCCCACTTCTCAAGAACCTAGAAAAGGGTCCAAGCACACGCCCAGCAGACAAAGCAGCCCCGGGTCTGGTGAAATGGCTGCTTCTAGCTTCCCTTTTAGGTGGCTCTCTCTTCCCAAGTCCCCAGTGGTAACGGAATGCAAAAGAGCACAACTCTGGGGCCCAACAGCTGTGTGACCTCAGATATGTCACACTTACAGGCTCCGCCTCAGTTTCCTCATCCATAGTAATGGACTAACAATGGTACCTGTCTCGTAGAGTTGTTAGAAGGGTTAAATTGAATTAATGTCTGAGACAGAACAGTGCTTGGCTCACTAGGTAAGTGTTTATTTAATTTTTAATATTAATATCAAAAATCTCTTTCTACTAAAGCATTAGGGGAGTGTTATGTTATTCTCTCTGAGAATTTGGTTTTTCTGGACAATGTTTAACATCGTTCAAGGAACTGCCAGTTCACAGTAGAGGAACCATTTATGTATATTTGAGGGTGTGAGTTCCCCTGATTCTTCGAAGCACACACACGTTTAGCAACATGATCTGCCTTAAAATATTAACAGGAGCCAACATTGAGTAAATGCTAAAAGCATGTCAGGCACCATGCTAAGGGTTTTGCAAGCAGGATCTCATTTAATCCTCCCAACACTACCTTCGAGTTGAGGAATGGGAGGTTCCAAAAGGCCGAGTCACAAGGCCAAGTTTTCCAGTTAGTGGATGATGGGATAGGACAGGACAACATCAGTGTAAGTCAATTAGGGATTGTCAGGTACAGAGTACTGGAGACAGAGGAGGGAGAGAGAGAGGTGTCTTCCCTCTGGCCCCATCTTTCTATCACCCCCTTCTCTTCTCCTTCTGCTGAATGACAGGTCCCCATGGCCAAGGCTGCACTCTCTCTGCTGTAGAAACCATCCAAGTGGCTGGGACCCGACCCAGCTCCACCTTGCAAGCCCAGCATTTCGAGGGGCAGGCTTCCAAACAGGGTAATAATCGTCCCATTAAAATTAATGTCCATGAAGTGAGCCGTTAAAAGCGTGCAGATTAAAAAAAGGGGGGGAGGGAATTGTTCAATTGAAACCCAAAGGGCTTTTTAAATAGACACTGTATCTTCATTCTTGGAACGCTGTACCCAGGCAATGGATCAGGTCCCCTTTACAAAGACTAGGGGAGATTAAGGAGGTGAGCCCCAGGGGAATAGGGAAATGGGTCTAGCCAGAAGCAACGGGAACCAAGGTTTAGCCAGGGCTCGCTGCATGCCAGGTGCTTGGCATATACTCCTCTCATTTAATCTCTGCTCCCAGTCCCGGGAGGGCGGTGTTATTTTTCCCAGATCACAGGGGGCAGTATAAAACCATGGTTAAGAGCTTAGAGCCTGTGGCAGACTGCTTGAGTTCAGATCCAGACTGCACCCTTTACTGAGTTTAGGCCAGAGACCTACCCTCCTGTGCCTCAGTTTCCTCATCTGTAAAACAGGATGGTAATAGGACCTCCCCCATTGACTTGTCGGAAGATTTACTGAGACGTTTTAGGCAAGGACATTCAGTAGGTGTTGGCCATTATCAACTGACCAGAAGGGCCACCAAGGCCACACAGCAGAGCTGGGATCCCACACTGGAGCTTTCCACTTCACCATACTGAGGACAAGCGGAAATCTCTCTTCATGACAAAGCCAGACCAAAACTAAGTTCATGGTCTCAGAAGCATCTTTTCCTCCTGGCTCCTCCAGTTTTCCAATGCACAACTTTATCCTAAAAACAACTCTCTGTCCTTGGTCAGAGACCTTCAGGCGGCTTCTTCCATGGGAAGGTGGGCGCAAGGAGGCAAGGGGCCTGCGATTGCTTCTTTCCGGTGGCCTTGAACTTGCCCTTTAGTTCAGGATAAATACAGGAACCTGTAGGGCAACAGGTGTGTGGACGCGCGGGCGTGTTGGGGAGGTAGGGGGGAAGACCCCTTCAATTCATTTAAGGTTGGAAGGTCTCCCTACGCCCCAAAGAATCCTGCGAACCCCACTCGACCATCTGTACCTTCACCGCAGGGACAGCTCCAGTTTTTCGACTTGAGGGGCACAGGGACGGCCGTCGGTTGGGAGGGGGGCTAAAGCACCCCTGTCTCCCCCGCCGGTCCCTTAGTGTCGCCACTACCCATTAAATCGTGATCGCTGCTAGAAACCTTAACCCCGCCTAGGAAAAGAATATTCACAAAAGAAAGCAGACAAAAAGAAGTTTCTTTCTAGAGAGCCCCGTGTGAGGGTCTTTGGGGTGCGGGGTGCTGTGCCTCCCACCCCCCACCCTTCCTCCATCAAGGTTTCTAGGGAGACCCTGGAGGCACCTTAGGGTCGGGCAGCGAAGCCCAGTGACGGGATGGGGGCGTGTACTGAGTGCTTTTCAAACCCGAAACCTACGGGTGCCAAGTCAGACCTGCAATTAGGCAAGTTGGGTTGAATCTGGCCTCCCAGGAGTCAACCCACCTCCCCAAAACAATACAACCACCGCGGAACACGTTTGAATAATGCAGGCGAATTCGAAATCAGCTTCATCCAAAACGGCAAACAAGCCTCCTCTTCTCGCCAAACCGGAGCCGAATTCAAGAAAAGGCGAAGACGAAATCCCCCCCTCGCGATCCTCGCCTCCCGGAGGGTCTCCCGCGACCCCGAAGCCCGGGACCTGGGCGGCGCGGCGCCTGCTCGCGAACCAGCACGCCGCGCTCCTCCTCCCGCAAACCGCGCGCGCCCTCGCCGCCGGCGCCGCTAGGGTTAAAAGTTACCTCTCGGTTTCTTCTGCCTGCAGCCCCCCTCCCCCCCGGGGGCTGGATGATGTAACCCCCTCCCCGCGCCCTCCCCGCCCCCCTCCACCATGTGACACTTTAATTAATAATAGCGCCGTCAGCACAACAAACGCACAACACAAGGAGAAACTTGGTGTCCAGGGGAGGCCCCCGGCGGCTGGAGCACGGCGGCGGCAGGCGCGGAGGCCGGAGGCACAGGAGGCGAGGGGCGGCCCGAGCGCGGGGAGGGAGCCAGGCGAGCGGTCATGTGCCCGTGCCCCCTGCACCGAGGCCGCGGCCCCCCGGCCGTGTGCGCCTGCAGCGCGGGCCGCCTGGGTCTGCGCTCGGCCGCCGCGCAGCTCACGGCCGCCCGGCTCAAGGCGCTCGGCGACGAGCTGCACCAGCGCACCATGTGGCGGCGCCGCGCGCGGAGCCGGAGGACGCCGGCGCCCGGCGCGCTCCACACCTACTGGCCCTGGCTGTGCGCGGCCGCGCAGGTGGCGGCGCTGGCGGCCTGGCTGCTCGGCAGGCGGAACTTGTAGGAACGCGGGGCTTCTTGGTGGGGCCAGAGCCGAGACCGAGACGGAGCGAGCAACAGGTAGGCGCCCCGGCGGGCGAGCGGCAGGGCGCGGCAGCTGGCTTTGGCCACGCCGAGCGGGCCCCGGAGCGGGAGCGCGGCAAGTTGAGCTTTGGTCGCTTGCCTTCTTCCTCTGCTCTCCTCCCTCGCGGCGGTCTCCGTCCGCCTTTCTTGCTCAGTCCCTACGTCTCCTTCCAAGTATCAGGCCCACCGTTGCTGTCCCCTTCTCTGCGACACCTTAGGCGCATCTTGCCACCGCCTCCAGCGCCCCAGCCCCTCGTGTAAATACACAATGCGAGTAAAAAGTGTGTTCGCT
Source organism: Cabassous unicinctus (assembly GCA_029593785.1). Classification (NCBI taxonomy): domain Eukaryota; kingdom Metazoa; phylum Chordata; class Mammalia; order Cingulata; family Chlamyphoridae; genus Cabassous; species Cabassous unicinctus. Next base: position 11,131 of record JAQZBX010075569.1, read on the forward strand.
CCAGAACGTAGTTTCAAGCCACGATAACTGATCGCGGGTTCAAGAGAATCTCCGGTCCCCTTCCATTCGAAGTCACCTCTGCTCCCCAACCCCTTCTCCTAAAGTGCCACTTCTCCAGTTTGTGTTTCCCACTCTCAGGCGCCCCGAATGCCTCTCGCGGCTTCTCCTCCCGCTCTGAGCTTCCGGCTGGTTCTTTCTCCCCAAGGCCCGCGCGCACTTTGCAGTTTTCCTTCATTCTGGCAACTTCTTCGCTCCTTCTCCAGCGAAGTGTCCCGCTTAAGGAGCGTCGCCTTCCCTTCTCCAGACCTGGCGATTGGAACTGCGATCGAGAAAGACATGGCCCCGAGGGGGACTGGGATCTGAAGCTCCAAGGGAAACTCAGAGAGCATTTATTGAACTCTTCTGGGTGCTAGGGCCTGTTCAGGCACGGGATGTTTTGAGAGCTTGCTGTATACTAGGTACCACGCAGGAGTGCGGGTGGGGGTATCGAGCGCCTCATGTATTTGGTACCGTGGCTCGAGGCTCTTGGACTGTGGGAATTATTGAGCACCAGCTGTGCGCCAGACATTGCGCTAGGCGCTTTGGGGGAACAAAAGTGGGTAAGGGTCGATCCTAGGCTCAGGAGAAGAGGGGAGCGCAGCAGAGAATGAGGGAGGAGGGAATCAGGCTGAGCCCACCATTTATGGCTCTCGGGCGGTAAGGTGAAGGTCGAAGGTGAGGAAGCCAGCGGCACCGGGATGAATCCACGGCCCGCGGCTGCCACGCGCTGGGGTCCGGGTCCAGCCCCGCTGTGCGCCGACACCTTAGGACGCTGGCGCGGCGCCCGCGGGAAGAGGCGGCAGCCGGAGCGTGGGGGTTGGCGGCGCCCGGGGAGCTGCGGGGGTGCGCGGGGTGTGAGCCGGAAGCTCGGGCGACAGATGCCGCGTGGGCTGGCGCTGCTCCGGCGCTGGCTGGGAGAGGTGCGCGCTTGGGTGCGCTACCCGCCGGGCTCTCTGGTGGCGCCCCGCTCCCGGGCGCCGGAGATCCCATCTGCTTCTCCCCAACCCCGACGTGGGGCCCGGGGCACCCCCAGCCGGAAAGGGCCGGCTGGGGCTTCCAAGTCCCGGGGCGAGAACATTTTGGACAGAGCGGAAAAAGGGAGTCGAGAGAGGGACGCGAAGTCCAAAGCGGAAAGGAGGAGGGAGGACAGGGAAAGAAACAATGAGAAAGTGACGGAAAGGGAAAAAGGTCTAGGAAGCTGGAGAAAAAAGAGGAACTGCCGGGAGAGCAAGTTGCAAGACAATTGGGAAAATGAATTTAGAAGGAACGTTGGGGAGAGAAGTGCCATAGAATGCGGGTGGGGGCGCTGGGAGACGGTTTCCCCTGGGCTTGGGGTCCCGGCGAGCTTGGGAAAGCGCTCCCTGCCCGGGACAAGGCGGAGTGGGGTGCCCTGCGCCCCACCCGGGGCGGAGAAGGCCTGGCCAGAGCCGGGCAGTGTGCGCCTGGGTAGGAGTGTGTGCGTGTCCAGCGTGGGGATGCCTCCGAGGCCAGGAAGAGAAGGTTGCGGGCCGGGAGGTGGCCCGAGGACTCCGCGAGGGCGTACCGCGTGGACAAAGTGCGCCCCTTCGCGCTAGGGCGCGGGGAAGGAGTGGGAAGGCTGTGTCCCGCGCGGCAGGGGAGAGGGGTGAAGAGTTTCGCTAGGGCGGCTGGGGTGGGGGTAGGGGTGCGCCACATTCTCGCAATAGAGTTTCTTTCCCCGCGTCTGTTTCGGCCCGAGTTAGTTGCGTTCTGCGTCCTGATCCCAGCCCATTCCCCCACCTCACTCCGGGGTTCTCCTTCCCGCCAGCTGTGGCCCGCCCAGGCGTCCCCAGCAGCCCCACCCTCCAGGGTTCTCCCGCTCCGGGTGCCCTGACCCCAGGATGCCCCGCCGGCTTACCTCCTGCGCCGCCGCCCACTGGCTCGGGGCTCGGGTAGCATCGTGTCACACCCCCTTCCTGCGCTCCCCTTCCGGGGTTCGCCATCCTCCTGCTCCTGGTGCGATTAGACTGCAGGGACTCCCTGCCGCCACATCCTGACCTCAGAGTACCTGCAGACGGGCCTTTCTTGTGCTTTTGGCTTAATTTGGGGAAATCCATCTTTTCCCAGTCCCTGATAAATTAGGAAGAAGGGAAAGGAAACCCAATGGAAAAAGGACAATTTGTTGAATTCTGTGCTGCATGTAGGGTGCTCTCCACCATTCCCTTCCCTGTGGGAAAAATGGGAATGCTCAAACAGTAATTTAGGTGTTTCAGGGAGGCCTGTGTCAGCCACTTTTAATTCTTCTCTTTTGTGTTAAAGGTGAGCTTACCTATATGCAGGACCAGTATATGAACAAACTTGCTTTGAGTCTCTAGCCTGAGCCAGCCATACTTTTCTCAGGAGTCATCATTTTAAAAAAACAAACCTGAGACTCCGCTTTCCCATATGTAAAATAGGGACAATGCTAGTACTTAATGCATAGGGTTGTTGAAAGAATTAAATCAATTCATTTACAGAAAGCTCTAGAACAGTGCCTGGTGCATAAGAAGTGGAAATAAATGTGAGCTATCATAATTATGATTGTGCATGTCATATTTCTTTCCCAAAGTAGACATTTTGCCCTCTCCTTCCTGCCCTAAACTGGCATTCCTGCTATGGGTTTGGGGAATCTGTCTCTGTTTTAACTCACATCAATGAGATAAATCTTTTCATTACTGCTGGATACCCAGGAAAGGAGAAAGCTTTTGGCAATTCCACACCATTCTTTCTTGCCCTCTTCGGGAATCAGTGCCAGGTGGTTAAATGCATGGGTTTAGGGATCCAAGGGAACTGCATTTTTTTCACATTTGCTGGCAGTATGATCTTGGGTAAGCACCTCTTGGGTAATCACCTCTCAGAGCCTTCATCTGTAAACTGGAGCTGGTACTTCTTCCAGGGTCATTGGGAAGATGATGGGAAATCTTTCATTTCAAGTGCCCAGCAAAGTGCCTGGCACTCAGTTCACCCAACAGAGGATATTATTATATTATTATAACCAGAGGTTAGTCTTATTCTTATTATTTCAATGGGGAAACTGAGGCAGAGAGCGTCCAGCTGAATTGTCCCAAAGTCAGAACTGAACAGGAGCCTCTGCCTTTGGTGGCTGCTGCACACTGCCCCTCAGAGGACTTGGAGAATGCAAGGGAAGAGAAGATCTGGGGTAGCAAGCGGCGGGGCGGGGGGTGGGGGGAGTGTGGGGGGGTAGGCAGTGAATTCCTGCACTAGTGAGAGTCCCTTTCTCAGGGAGCCTCAGGGGAGGCTCCTGGGAGGCTGGGGAGGCCTGGAGGAGGATGGGTGTGATTTAACCAGTCACTGCTCCCAGATACAGGAGAGAGGGAACAAAAGATGCTTTATGGTGAGTGCTGGCTGGCGGAGGCGTGGGAGGGAGAAGTGTTCCTTGGGAGGGGGT
>JAQZBX010075570.1:0-14581 GCA_029593785.1 Cabassous unicinctus
GGGCCAGCTCACTGTGTGGGCCAGCTTGCATTTCACCAGGAGGCCCTGGGAATCGAACCCTGGACCTCCTATATGGTAGACAGGAGCCCAATTGCTTGAGCCACATCCACTTCCCCATTTTGCACTACTTTTATCACCATCCATTACCAGAACTTTCCCATCACCCCAAACAGAAACCCTACACTCATTATGTATTAACTCCCTATTCCCCCTCTCTGCCACCCCTGGTACTCTACTTTCTTTCTCTATGCATTTGCATATTATAGCTATTTCAAATAAGTGGAATCATGCAACATCTGTCCTTTTTTGTCTGGCTTATTTTGCTCAACATGTTTATCTTCAAGGTTCATCCATGTAGTGGCATGTGTCAGAACTTCATTCCTTTTTTTAAATTAAATACTGAGTTTATTTCACATGAATATTTTTGGCTCACCATTTCCATTTGTCTGACCACTGTTACTAAAAACTATGTCCTATCATAACATTCTGTTACATATGTGAAACCAAGCAAAGGATGGAGTTTCATCTTTAAAAACTAAACAGGCATTTTGGACAACACTTTCTTGGCAAAAGAACATGGGCAACGTTTATCAGAAACGGTAGGGAAAGTTCTCACTCTGCATTATAAAAAGGACAGCCAGATATCAACTCTCACCAAAATGAAATAAGATGGAAAATTTTAACAAACTGTTTAAACTATTTTTTTAAGAGACTTCCTCCATTGCTAGAGATCTTGAATAGCCTCCTGGTCAGTCATCCAGAAGCAGTTCTTCATGTAATTGATGAATTCGGCTTCCACTTTTCTATACTTCCTTGCATTTTTGCTTTAATGTCTTCTATAGAACTAGGTCCTTTCAGTGTTTTAGGAGGTTTTTCCTGTTTTTTGAAAGGATTCTTGATTTTTTTTATCTTAACGTGGATGGTTTTGAGTGAAAAGACCCTTCCAGTTTGATTTTTGTGCTTTTTTTGCCTAGAGTATATCATATAGATTTCTTCACTGGAGCTTTTTCTTCTGTTTCCTCATCATCAAAATCATCATCATCTTCTTCTTCATCATCATCATAATTGTCATCTTCATCAGCAGCAAGTTTACATTTTTCTGTGGAACATTGCTACCACTTCCAGGGGCAGATCACTTTCCAGATATACTTCAGAGTTTCACATCCTCCTCCTCTTCATCTTCTGACTCTGCATCTTCCTCCACAGGTACTAAGTGCAGTCTACTAATATGCACAGGCCCAGAACCACACTTCAACCATAAGACAATAGGTGGTGTTATTTCACAGCCTCCAAGAGAAACCATTGACCATATGGACATTTTCAAAGTTGCTGGTGTTACTTTAATTAGACTACCTTCATAATTCATTGCGTCTCTCAACAATGTATGGTTCAGCCTTTGCACCAGCTCCTAAACTGACCATTCTTAAAGATAACTGGTGTTCATTTTCATCATTATCCACCTTAAAGTGATAATCTTTGTCAGCCTTTAGTTCACAACTGAAAAGATAGCTCTGGGCTTTCACGAGGTTTATGTCCATGTACATCGAATCTTCCATGGAACGGTGGCATGCACTTACATGGGAGAGAAGACAGACAGAGATTGACAACCAGTGTTCCAGAGAACAGTCATGCAGGATGGAATTACACCAGCTTCATTCCTTTTTAAGGCTGAGTAATATTCCTTTGTATGTATATACAACATTTCATTTATCTATTCATCTGGTGATCATTTGAGTTGCTTTCACCTTTGGCTATTGTGAATAATGCTGTTATAAACATTGGTATAAAAATATCTGTCTGAGTCCCTGCTTTCAATTTTTTTGGATATATACCCAGAAGTATGTTTACTGGGCCATATGCTAATTCTCTGTTTAACTTTTTTTTCTTTTCTTGTTTTTATTTTTTGTGTTTATTTTTTTAAGGAACTGCCAAACTGCTTTCCACAGTGACTGTACCAATTTACATTCCCACTGACAATATACAGGTGTTCCTATTTCTTACTATCCTCGCCAGCACTTGTTATTTTCCATTTTTCTTATAATTGCCATTCTAGTGGGTATGAGGTGGTATCTCATCATCATTTTGATTTGCAAAGTCCCTTGCCCATTTTAAAAATTGGATTTTTTGTCATTTTGTTGTTGAATTGTAAAGGTTCTTTATATTTTCTGGATATTCAACCCTTGTCTGATATATGGTTTCCAAATATTCCCATTCTGTTCATTGTCTTTTCACTTTCTTGATAATGTCTTTAGATGCACAAAAGCTTTTAATTTTAATGAAGCCCAATTTATCTATTTTTTCTTTTTTTGCTCATGCTTTCTTAAAACCTTAGACTCCATTGCTTAATACAAGGTCCTGAAGATAATTTCCCTGTTTTCTTCTAAGAGTTTTATTATTTTAGCTCTTTTATTTAGGTTGCTGATCCATTTTTAGTTAATTTTTATGTATGGTGTGAGGTAGGGGTTCACATTCATTCTTTTGCATGTGGTTATCCAATATGAGAATTTTACTTTGATGTACCTATATCCCAGGCTGGCTCATGGTATCCAGAAAACTGACCTTTTCCCAGAGTCTTAAACAAAGAGTGTGCAACACCCCCTCTTACCTCATATACCTCCTTTTTTCTCTTATCTCTTTTCCATCATCCCTGAAGGCCCACCTTCTACCACCATGCTACAAGAAAACCTCATGGCCTAGCTCCAAGGCTGGAAAGTCTATCTTCTATTCTCTATTGGAGAATTCCAGAAACTGAGTCCACCATATTTGGTTATGATTTGCTACAGGGAAGTGGTATGGGAGGGTGTGGGATAAAAGAATTTAGTGAATTCTTTCCCAAGACAATAGCCCAGTCTGAAATTCTATTTACTTGAAGCAAAATCCAATTTTTGAATGTCAAAAGCTGTTTCTGAACAATAGGGCCAACTACATAATTTGCAGGGCTCAATGCAAAATGAAAATGTTGGACTTCTTGTTCAAAATTAAGAATTTCAAGACGGCAACAGCAGAGCATTAAATTCCAAGCCCTTCTGCGTTTGGAGTCCTGCTGCACAGGTTGTGCACCCATGAAGCCAGCCCTGCAACACACTTTCTTTTTCTTTCCATCCCTTTAGTGATATTCCTAATGACCACCCCCTTTTCTACTCCAGGCACAGTTGGAGAGTGAACCACATACTCCAGAAGGCAGGAAAAAAAGCCTATTACTCTATATAATTTAAAATGCCTTGATTTTGGGTTCTTAAATCATGCCTAGATACCCTTGAGTCTATGAAAACCAAGAGTCAGAGAATGGCAAAACCACATTTCATTCATTCAATCATTTATTCATCATTTGTTTATTGAGCACCTACTAACCTCTCAGCACTGTGCCAGGTCCTAGGTATTCAACAGTGAGCTAAACAGATATGTCCCTTTTCTCATGAGGTTCTCTGTCTAGTGCAGGAAATGAATTCTGGATGAATAATGGTTCATATAAATGTATAATTACAATAAAATATAATATAAACAGGGGAAGCAACATAGTTGTATGAGTAAGCCTTTGATACATCAAAGGAAACTGACCTGGCCTAAGGTTTTAGGGCTCAGAGGAGGGTGGTTAGAGAAGGTTTCCCTAAGTGACTTTGGGCTGAGACCTGAGTAAGGGTTAAAAAAGAGAGAGCCAAGTGCATTGCAGGCAGAGGGAACAACAGGTGCTCTGGCTCTGGCCCAATCCTCCATGTCCCCAAAACATCAGGACACTGAGTTGACTGAGTTAACGCTTTTTTTCTTTTTTGCTTCTAACAGCTAATTCCAGTGATGTTTATGACTCAGCTGAGTTAGAATAACATTAGATCAAAATAGAAACAGTCTCTGGTTTTACAAGGCCTTTGTACAAGTCCTCTGACTTTTCTGCTCTTGTCGGGGCTCCCCACAGCTGGTGCTTGGGCTGCTCAGGGCTAAATCTAAGCTGCTCCTACCTGTTGCCTTCTCAGATTCTCTGAGTCTGGGAAACAAAGCATTGGCAGAACAACTGAAAATGACCAGGAGGAGGACATGTTGGATCCCTGACTCCTCTGGTGGCCTCGTGAATCTTGGCGTGGATGTTGGTGATGACATGGTTTTAGGAGTTAGCTGTGTAAGTGGATCTTTTTAGTATCAAAACGTCAGGAAACTGAGTCGACAGGATATTCACAATGGTCAAAAATTAGGTCAAAGTATTTAACCCTGATTGTTTCTAATGGATCTCAGGTACCTATAATTAGGTTAATCATAATCCTTGGTCATGACCCACCTTCATGGTCCCTACATAGCCTTTTATCTATCTATCTATCTATCTAATCATCTATCATCTATCTCTATCATCTATCTTTCTGTATCCATTTCTATATGTATCTATCTGCCTATCATCTATCAATCATCTCTCTGTATCATTATCCATCTGTTATTTATCTTTATCTATATCATTTATCTATCATCTATATATCTATTATCTATTTATGTATTTACTTATACTAAACACTTATAAATCCATCACCAACACACCAGGTAGGACTTTGACAATCACATCCAGTTATTGTCCCATCCCCCCCCCCCATCTTATTCTCTGACTCTTCTTGCTTGAAGTAGCCACTTTTATGAATCTTTTTCCTTCATGGCTATGTTTAAAATTATTATTTATTCTATATGAAGTCTTTAAAATTATATATTTTATTTTAGTTGTTTCCAACTTTATAAAAAATGTGACATATTTGAGGATTTACCTTTTTACTTACTGATTTCTTTTTAGTAGGTTTACCCTCAAAGGGTGACATGGTCTCACATTCTGAAAGTGACTATCTCTAGCACCCTTTGTTTGTGTCTACACTGCTTACAGAGAGCTAAAAACCCAGAGAGATTGAGTGACCTGACCAGAGTCCCCAACAAGTGTGGGAAGTGCCAGTTGTCACTGGTACCTGGTTGTCCAGACTCTTGGCCCAGTGCTCATTCCCTGCTTTTTAAGGATGTGGAAAGACCATCTCCCCTTGGGCAGCCAGTCCAACACTACATCGGGACATACTTAAAACTAGTAATGATGCCTTTTTGGTTTTTATTTTCCAAGAAAACATATAATCTCAAGGATGGCCTCTGGAGCAAGCAGGAGAGGAAGACTGCGGCTCTGGTGGGAGCAGATGTCCACCCTCAGGTAAAGTACAGTGCTGCCTGGGGAACCATGATTCCCATCCGCCCCAAGCCAAAGTGAGTTTTGAGGGGGTGGCAAGGGGCTGTACTCACTGGACAATGATCCCAGAGGTTTCATAACCATGTCCCTACACAGTAGGGTTATCCATCACAGCCAGGTACCCTCAGAGCAGTCTGAGGCACATCAAGGAGGCACCATCAGTACCTTCATTCATTTATTTCATCATTCAAGAATTCATTGAGCACCTACATGTGCCAGGCACAGTGCTAGATCATGGGGAAATGGCAATATGAGTCCATTTTGTGTTTATTATTTCCTTTCCTCTCCACCTCTCCAAATTTTTCTAAGATTTTATCTATCAACAGACTGCATTTGTTTTCCCACTTTAAATATCCATGCTTCTGATCAATATTAACTACATTGTTACCACATTGAATTGATGCAAGCTACATCAAGAACAAAAACCCTTGGTACTTTAGTTTACCTGGGAAAGCTCATCTTGGATAAATGTATTTTCTGTTGGGCCTTTGTAATATTGGAACCAGCACATAGATGCTCGGTCTATATTTGGCAGTCACATGTATCTGATGAAATCTCTCACTCTTCCTTCAGTTCCTCCTCTCTCCAGTGTTCTGGCAAGAGTGAGCCTGTCCAGCCTTGCCCAAAATGCACAGCCCTGGTTGCTGATCATTTGAGTTGACATACAGAGCCAGACATACAGAGCCAGAGAATGGAGAAAAGAGGCCATAGGTCTCCCCACCCTGCTCCCACTAATCCCATGAGTATGACATTTTCATCTTCCCATCTTTCTCACCAAATATTTTTAAGAGATTTTTCTTCATTTGAAACACATAACATTAAAGGAGATTTTTGAAAAAATAAAATTAGAACAATCCCATACCATCTCAATACCCTAATCCATTCATTTTTTCATTCTCAAAGATTGACCTTATGCTATAAAGTTTTTATTTCATTATTGATTGTTTTGTAAGCAAAAAATAGGAAAAAAACAATGAGAATATCCTTTTACTATTCCTTTGTCAATTTCAATCCTTTCTTCTAAGTCAACCACTATTAACAATTTGATATAAATGTACATATATATTTTTTATCTGCTTTCCCTCCTTTTTTATAAAAATAAAAATACACTTAATTTCTTGATCTGCAAGTAGTCATTTTTTACTTGCTTAATATGATTGGAGCTCTTTCCATATTCTACATTGCATTCCATAATATGGTTGCATGATAGTGCCTCTTTTTAAAATCATTTCCCCATTGATGGATGTTTTTGTTGTTTCTGGTTTTTAACTATTACAAATAATAATCGAATCATACAAAAATACTGTATGTACACCTGGATGACTGCACTATGGTTTTTGTATAGTTTTAATTCATTCCTTCAACATCTTGACCCTGACTTAACTTTCCATCTCTAGAGTCTGTATGTTATGAGTGACCACATTGCCCATGACTTCTCTACTAGGTTTCCTGCCTCTCAGCCCCTGGATGATGCTGGCTTGTTCTCCTACCTCATGTTGGCATGGCTCACCCCAGTCGTGATCTGAGGCGTCCAGAATCACATGGATGAGAACACCATTCCTCATTGTCGGTGCATGATGCCTCAACCAAAAATGCCAAAAGGTAAAGTCATTGTGGGCAAGCCACTGATTGGTTAAATGCCATCTCTTGGTGCGATGGTGACCAGTGTTGCTTTAGAGTGGGGATTAGGGTCCATCCTCAGACAACCAAAGTAATATTCGTTCTTTCTTTGTAGCAAGAGGCCCTTCTCTAGTCTGAGGGATTTTTTTTTTGGTTGGTTTTGTTTTGTTTTTTGTGGTACCGGGGTCAGGGATTGAACCCGGGACCTCATATGTGGGAAGCCGGTGCTCAACCCCTAAGCCACATCAGCTCCCCTGAGCTGGTTTTTTCGGTTGTTTGCTTATTGTGTTTTTTTTGTTTGTTTGTTTGTTTTTTTTTAGGAGACACTGGGAACCGAACTTGGGACTCAACTGCTTGCTTAACCTAGGGCTCATGAATCTCTTGAAATAGTATGTATATTTTACACATATGGGTTAGAGATCTTTTTCTGGAAAAAGAATTCACATCTTTTTTCAGATTCACAAAAGGACCTAGTACTTCAGAAGGGTTAGAAATTACTGATTTTCTTTCCTGGATCAGGCGTTTAGCTGTGGCACTGAGCATTAAATTTTTGGTTAGTCACCCAATCTCCCAGTCTTTGAGTCATTACTAACTAATTGTGTGATTAAATTTCCTGTTCCACCCACCTCACAAGATAATATGAAGATGAATTGGGGAAAAATGAATAAGTGACTTGAAATGTCCCATACTCAGGTGCCTACCTTGAGCTCCTTCCTGAGACACCATGTATAGGATGGTATTTTCCAAATGTGCATAAGAGCTTCCCTAAAAAGAGCTTTCATTGGTCAGAAAGGTTTGTGAAATGTTGCATACTATACTCAGATCCTGGAGATTTACAAAGCAAATTAATCTGTTTGAGATGCTAAGAAAATTTGCAGTATAGAAACTGGCTAAACCTTGACCTGTTGCTTCTCAGACTTATTCAGTAAAAAAATAGTTCAAGGGAACAGTTTTCAGATAATGTCATATATTGGTCAGAATCATGCCTTTTGTTAGCTATGATGTTAGAGAAGTTACTTACCCTTTTTAGGGCCTATTTCTATATGTATAAAATAGTGGGTCATAAAATTTATCTCATGGTCCTTTAGAGGATTGTCGTAAGAATCAGAAAAGGCGATAAATTCAGTTTAAAGCACCTGAGTAAATGCCTGGTGAGTAGTAGACAAATAGACCAGTTAAATATTGGTTTGCATGCTCTTCCCTAACCATTATGAGTACAAGGTCCCTTGGCTTACTTCCATTCATTTCTAGGTCACTGATTCTGTTCTGTTTATTTTGTAATCTGCATGATCTTTCCACCAAATCTTTTGCCATAACTCAATTTTTGTATGTTTGCTATAAAAATTATCTGTGCTTTCACACCTTTAGAACAGGAAGGATTTCTTTTTATAGGTTTACCAGTTAAGAGGCAGCGCTCTGGGGTACATCTTCGCTAATCCCTCAGAAAAGCTGCGTTGGCATCTGTAGGATTTGCTGCCATCATCATCACCACCACTGCTACCAGCAGCAGCAGAAGCAGAAGCAACAGCATCTGCAACACCATCACCATCATTATCATCATCACCCTTATCTTCATTATTCTCACCATCATTTCCACCATCATAATCCTTCACATTTGTTATTATTCTATAATTACATAGCATGTCCCTGTCTATTATCCCGTTTGACTATCACAATAGGGTTATGAAGGGAACCGGGAAGATATCTTCCCATCTTACAGATGATAAAACAGAGGTTTAAGAGATTTGAAATGATGTTCCCTGAGTCACACAGCTGATGAAGGCAGGAGGCAAAATTTGAAAAACAAGGTATATGGTAGATTTGGGAGAAGAGCTGTGGGAGAGCTATGGAAAACTTGGATTTGTTTAGTCAAAGTAGAATGAACTCTAGAGCTTTTCTCTGTGGATTGTGTGTACGTGGCATGGGACCACGGTTTGGCCTGAGTTATATCATCCCCAACCCTCTGACGTACAGGTTTCAGGGGGCATTTTTGGCTCACTGAGCTTGGGTCCAGACCCCCCTAAGTTATCTGGCTCCATCCATTGATGGGCATGGGATGGGGGGAAGTTGTTTTATAACACAGGGAGGAAGAAAAAGGCTGGAGTTTTGATTGAGGATGAAGGGAAGCAGGACAGAAAGATTCTCATGGTGTCTGTTCCATTCTAGTCTTAGGCTGGGCATGAGTGTTTATCGTTGGAGGAGTAAAGAGTAGAAAGGGCTAGAACTGTTTGCCATGAGAGACTTGATGAGATTCTGGGCAACAGATCAGGGCCAGCTGAAGGAGCTGTTTGAGAATGTCATTGGGAGGTTTGGAGCACAGGCATTGTTACAGTGGGGCCCTGTGATAAAGGGTTGCCCAGTGAGGGACGTGGTCATTCTGCATGCTCTTTGCTCTCAGGGTTTATCGGGAGTCTCTTGGCATAGTACTTAATGTTCCCATGATGGACAGGGTAACAGCTTTCCAGGCAGAGGAACCAGACATATGGGAACAGGAGTCAGGAAGTAAAAGGGCAAATGCCACATGCTGACTGCAGCTGAAAGACTGGACTGTGGTTGTATGAGAGGCATCCAAGGGCTAGATTAAAATTTTTGTAAACCCTAAGCAACACCAAGATAAATAAAAAGTCAACAAAATCTTAATTATTTTACAATAACTTCTTTGGTGCTTTTTTGAAATACATACCAATTTTTTTTTTCCAAAATAAAGTGGTTTTGGTGCCCCTGTTTTACCGGTATCATTAGATTGGAATGTCAAAATAAGGACACATTTTCAGTTGAGTGATCCAGCATTAGGGCACCCTTTCAGGGACTCGAAATAATTGAGATTCCTTTGGGAGAAGCTGATTTTTGGATATGGAAGTTCTGGGTTTTGTGAATCTTAATTTGCACATAAAAAGGAAGAGTGACATTATTTAAATTCCTGGGATAATTCCTCAACTAACTGTACTATGGGGGTAACAAAAGAGTTGATGAAGAAAAGTTATTTATTTTTTCAAATATATTTTTTATTAGAGAAGTTGTAAGCTTACAAAACAATCATGCATAATGTGCAGAATTCCCATACATAACCCCTCTACAAATACCCTACATTTTTTTTAACAAATCAATTTTATTGATACATATTAATAAAGCACAAATCCATCCAAAGTGTGTAATCAATGGTATTTGGTATAATCACATGTTGTGCATTCATCACTTCAATCATTTTTAGAGCATTTTCATTAGTCCAGTAATAATAATACTAAAAAACAAAAACCAAACAAACAAAATTTATCACCTCTCAATCTCTCTATTCTTCCCCTGCCACACATAACTGCTATTCTATTTCCTTCTCTTTAGTTTATTTGTATTATATTTTATAAAAAACAGTCTTATATATTCAATATCACCCATATTTGTATTTTACATGAGGTTTCAATATGTTATACAATCTCAAGTTACATTTTTTACGTATACATGACCTTAGACTTTCCCTTTCAATCACTGTCACAAACACCGTGATGTGCTCTTACCATTTCCATTCCATTTCCAAAGATTTACAAACAATCTTTTAACCAATTCTGCACACACTAACCCTCAGCTTTCCATTCTCTACCGTCATTCTATTTTCTGGTAACCTATATTCTAATTACTAATTCCAGGAGTTTACATAATATGTATAGTTCATAATAGTGCAGTCATACAGCATTTGTCCTTTTCTGTCTGGCTTGCCTCACTCAACATAATGTCTTCCAGGGTCATCCATGTTGTCATATACTTCACGACTTCATTTCTTCTTACTGCTGTATAATATTCCATTGTGTGCACCACAATTTATTTATCCATTCATCAGTTGTGGACACCTGGGTTATTTCCAACTTTGGCAATTGTGAATAACACTGCTGTGAACATCGATGTGCAGATGTCTATTTGTGTCACTACTCTCAGTTCTTCTAGGTATATGCCTAGTAATGGCATTGCTGGGTCACATGGCAAATCTATATTCAACTTCTTTAGGAACTGCCAAACAGTCCTCCACAGTGACTGTTCCATTCTACATTCCCACCAACAGTGAATAAGTGTTCCTATCTCTCCACATTCTCTTACAACATTTACAGTTTTCTGACTGTTTTAATAGTGGCCAGTCTAATAGGCGTGACATGATATCTCATTGTAGTTTTGATTAGCATTTCCCTAATTGCTAGTGATGTTGAACATTTTTTCATGTGTTTCTTCACCATTTGTATTCTTCTTTGGACAATTGTCTTTTCAAGTCTTTTGTTAATCGGGTACTTTGAATTTTTGTTGTTGAATTGTATTATTTCTTTATATACCATGGATATTAAACCTTTATTGGATATCTGATTGCCAAATATTTTCTCCCATTGAGTTGGCTGCCTTTTCATCCTTTTGACAAAGTCCTTTGAGGTGCAAAAGTGTTTAGTTTTGAGGAGTTCCCATTTATCTGTTTTTTATTTTATTGCTCGTGCTTTAGGTGTAAGGTTTAAGAAGTTACCACCTACCACAAGATCTTGAAGATGTTTTCCTACCTTTTCTTCTAGGAGATTTATGATTGTCACTTTTATGTTTAGGTCCTTGATCCACTTTGAGTTAATTTTTGTATAAGGTGTGAGATAGGGGTCCTCTTTCTTTCTTTTGGATATGGCTATCCAGTTCTCCCAGCAACATTTGTTGAATAGACTAGACTGTTCTGTCCCAACAGCCTTGTCAAAATCACTTGACTGTAGATGTGAGGATCTTTTTAATATAATAAACTTTAATTTAAAGAGGTGTTAGATTACAGAAAAGTTTAGATATTGAAAGTATAAGGAATACCCATATACCCTACCACCTTCCCCTCCAACATCTTCCCCTATTAATAACATCTTACAATTGTGTGGTACATTTGTTACAATTGATGAATAAATATTGAAGTATTGCTACTAACCAAGATCTATAGTTTACATTGTGGTTTACACTTAATTCCAATGCCCTATGTTCCATATATTATTCCCTCCCCCTCCCCTCAGAATCTCTGATAACCACTATCTTTATATCAATGTTACATGTTCTTCCATTACTATAATATTAAAAAGTTTACTTTGTCCGTGGTTGCATTCCCCCCTTATGTTCGTTCATTCCTCAGCCTTGAGGATTTTGTGATGGTGATGATCACTCTGCTTCTGATTGAGAGGGGGCTTGGATCCCATGGGGCTGATGGATGGAACTGTCTTGCTTGCAGTTGTAGATACTCTCTTTTTTTTTGGATGGGCGTTGTCCATCATAATCCCTTTGTTATTTGTCCTGAGTGAGTCCAATGTACTGGAGAGTAAGTGTTGGCTGCAACTCTGCTGAGAATTAGGGCTCAACCAGCACATGAGCAGCCAGAAGATTTAAGTCTCTGGGACATATATTTAATGGGTATAATGTTAATTATAGGTTCAAATAAAAGGGACAGAAGAACTATTTGTAGGAAAATTATAAATGAGTCTAACACTGATACTTTGGGGAGGTAGGTTATCATATATTTCAAGGTAAGGCCCACTGATGGGGTGCCAATTTCCTGGGATTGTCTGCCTGCCTACAGTGTCTTGATGGCTCTAGAGCTCCCAGGAGCACCCCTACTTGAAGCACTGTTTACTGTGGCAGTCAGCAAAATACTCCTGAGACATGTATAAGTGTAACCCCTGGAATGACCTCCTGACTCACTTTGAATTCTCTTAGCCATAAAAACTCATTTGCATTTAATATTTCTTCCTTTTGGTCTAGGTCTTTTTACAATGCATCATTAGTTGGTGCTTGGTAATAATCCCTTGGTACCAGGGAGGCGCATCCCCAAAAGTCATGTCTTATGCTGGGGGGAAGGTAGTGAGTTTATATGCTGAATTTGGCTTAGAAAGAGGCCACATTTGAGCAACACGGAGGCTTTCAGGAGGTTACTCTTAGGCAATAATTATTAGGCTAAGTTGCAGTTTCACAAGAATCAGGTTCATAAGTACAAGCATCAATAAAGGCCTGACGTATTGGGATCTGTCCTCCTTTGCTAGGTACTGCCGATGTACTCTAGAGATTCTTGCCACTCCATTAGCGAATCCAGCAGGACTCCCCAGGATGGAATTTAATATTCTTTCAATTATTGTGTGGGTCTCCACCCACTGAGACAAAACCCTATGACCACATGAACACCTTCATATTCCACTGAGGCGTGCCACAGGTACACCCCTCCCCACACATCCCACCACCACCGACACCCTGCACCAGTGATCCTCCCCTCTCACATGTGCAACACTTCTGCAATCCAAAACCTCCCACAAAACAAAACCAAAAAAGCAGCATAATATTCCGTCATATATATATACCACATTTTGTTCGTCCGTTCATCAGTTGATGGGCACTTGGGTTGTATCCATTTTTTGGCAATTGTGAATAATGCTGCTATGAACATTGGTATGAACATTGGTATGCAAATGTATGTTCGTGCCCCTGTTTTCGGTTCTTCTGTATATATTCCTAGTAAAGTGATTGCTGGATCATACAGCAGGTCTATATTTATCTTTCTGAGGAACCACCAAACTGTCTTCCGCAGAGGCTGCACCATTCTACAATCCTTTCAACAGTGAAGGAGTGTTCCTATTTCTCCACATTCTCTCCAGCACTTGCAGTTTTCTGTTTTTATAATAATGGCCCTTCTATGAGGTGTGATATTGATATCTCATTGTTTTGATTTGCATTTCCCTAATGGCTAGTGATACTGATGTGCCTTTTCACCATTTGTATTTCCTCTTTGGAGAAATGTCTGATTAAATCTTTTGCCCATTTTATTTATTTATTTATTATTATTATTTTTTTAAGATTTGTTTTTATTTATTTATCCCCCCGTTGCTGCTTGTGCTCTCTGTGTCCATTTGCTTTGCTTTTTTCTGTGTCTGCTTGTCTCCCTTTGTTACGTCATCTTGCTGTGTCAGCTCACCGTGCCACACAGACTGGCTTGCCTTCACCAGGAGGCCCCGGGAATCGAACCCGGGGCTTCCCATATGGTAAACGGGAGCCCAACCAATTGAGCCACAGCCGTTTCCTGCCCATTTTATTTTGGACTGCTTGCCCTTTTATCGTTGAGTTGTATAATCTCTTTATATAGCATGGAAATCAAAACCTTATTGGATATTTGGTTTTCAAATATTTTCTCCTATTGAGTAGGCTGCCTTTTCACCTTCTTGACAAAGTCCTTTGAAGCACAAAAGTGTTTAAATTTGAGGAGGTCCCATTTATCCATTTTTTCTTTTATTGTTCATGCTTTGAGTGTAAGGATTAAGAAACCATCACCTACCATTAGATCTTAAAGATGTTTCCCAAAATTTTCTTCCAGAAGTTTTATGGTTCTAGCTTTTATATTTAGGTCTTTGATCTGTTTTGAGTTAATGTTTGTATAAGGTGAGAGATAGGAGTCCTTGTTCTTTCTTTTGGATATGGATTTACAGTTCTCCCAGCACCATTTGTTAAATAGACTGTTCTGGCCCACCTGGGTGGGCTTGACAACCTTGTCAAAAATCACTTGACCATAGATGTGAAGATCTGTTTCTGAACCATCAATTCAGTTCCATTGGTCTGTATGTCTATCTTTATGTCAGTACCATGCTGTTTTTTACCACTGTAGCTAGGTAATATGATTTAAGGTCTGGAAGTGAGAGTCCTCCAACTTCTTTCTTCCTTTTTAAAATGTTTCTGTCTATTCGGAGCCCTTTACCCTTCCAAATAAATTTGATAATTTTCATTTTTTTAAAAAAGGCT
>JAQZBX010075571.1:0-14576 GCA_029593785.1 Cabassous unicinctus
TGTTTTTTAAGCTTTTGTTGAAACCTGAATATTTTTATATTTTAATGTGTCATTGCTGGAATTTCAGTTCTGAGGCATCTGTCCCTTAGGGTTCCATCTAGTTAGTACCATGTCAGGACTTAACCTGCACCTGCAGGTGCACTCCTTCAGGGTCTGTGCATACAATGAGTTTAGAGAATAGTTCCAAGCCAAAGTGCAGGGGCCTCTTCATCTTTTCTGTGCATCCTCTTGGGCACCAGTGCCTGGCCCTAGGACTCCCCCATATACAGGATATGAACAGCCTCTCATCCACAGTCTCCTCCTGGGCACTGTACCATGTGTCCCACAGCCAGCTGTCCCTTGTCCAGGCAGCACGGCCTGGCTGCTCACCCACAGCACTTTGTAGGGGAAGCTGGGTGACCTGCCTTCTACACACTGGGCAAGTTCTGGAAGAGTGAGCCTGTGACGAGCATCCTGGTTCATCCCTCAGGGCCCAGTAGGCATAATGGGCTGGACATACAATCTTCTAGTATGTGTACAAGGGCTACTCTGCTCTCTTGAAACTGGGTCCAGGGATCTGTCCTGGGGGCGTGGACAGACTGTGCTGAGCTGGTGAGGGGTGAGGGAGGGCCAGGCAGGGCCACACAATATCCTTCCACTTTTAAGTGGCGTTTTCTTGATTTGGTGCTCGTGCTGTTACTGCAGTCCTTTAACTGTTTTCTGGAGCTTTGAGAAAGATGTTTCTGCCAGTTCTTGCTGGTTTCTCAAAGCTTCTGTGGGAGGACAGAGCCCTGAAACTTCTCATTCCACCATCTTGATGGGGCAGGGCCTTGAACATCTCTTTTTTCTTTTTTAAAGTAATTATACTCATAGAATCCCTTCCC
The DNA here is from genome assembly GCA_029593785.1 of Cabassous unicinctus. Taxonomy (NCBI): domain Eukaryota; kingdom Metazoa; phylum Chordata; class Mammalia; order Cingulata; family Chlamyphoridae; genus Cabassous; species Cabassous unicinctus. Next base: position 864 of record JAQZBX010075571.1, read on the forward strand.
AAATCCTTTAGCTATTAACTTGCCTTACCCACCCTGGCCAACAGCTGGAGCATTATTCTCAGTAGAGGAAAAATAGAAGGTCTCTTAACCAGGCGCAGTTAAGGAGGTACTGATTTGAGTTAGTCATAGCCCGTCCACGCATGGCGTGCCGAGACCCCCTAGCTCTTTTCTCCCACTTGGCTTCCAGAATTCTGGCAGCCAAGCCTCTTGGTGTGAGATAAAAATGTTGAATTTCTTTGGAATCTGACCATCCTAAGAGAAGATTTTAAGACCCTGACTTTGGATGTTACCCCAAGAAATGATCCAGTTAGACCACCTGACAATGAAGCCTGCAGTCAACAAACCCACTCCAAAGCAGAGAACTTCTGATCCACTTTTTATATGACCGTTCAGCCAAAAGTCATTAGACTTCTGAAGAAAGCCTTAAACAGGAATGAGAGAATTAAAATTCCAAAAGAAAAAAAGTAAGTAGATAGAAGCAAAACCTAAACAAGGAGTTACAAAACTTAAAAATGCATTATGTATATTTTCTGGGAGACGAAAATGGCATTGTGTCCATGTAACAGATTGGGGTGTTATCAATGTCGGGGGACAGCTTTGCCCCGGCACCCTGGTGGGCATGCGGGCTCTGCTCAGGCAAAGGCTGGAACCCAGCTACTGGGAGTCTCGGCAGAACGCTCTGCAATCCTCGCGAATCAGAGGAGGCTGGAGGGTGTGAGAGCACGGCCTCGCCTCCCCTCTGCCGCCCACCTCCTCAACTCCAGGAAAGGCTGATGGGAGAGTTTCCCACACCTCCGGGTTCTGATGAGGTATGAGGCTGCCCCTCAGGGCACAGCTCAGTCTACAAAATCACTTAGCTGCAGGGTACAATTGGCCCCTCAGCACGGGCTCTCCACGACCCACACTGCAGTCCTCCGGCCACTTGAATTGGTGTTGCCCTATTTGGTGGGGGTGGGGGGGGCAAGGGCCACAGGGAGCTGGAGCCTTCAGCTTCTCATCCTTTTAGAGTCTAAGTAAGTGCAGCGAGTGTACAAGCTGCTGCACCTTTACCAGCGGAATCATCCAGCCTTAGCCTTGGTCAGTAAAGGTGCCTCCAAAGAGAGGCAGAGCACAGGAGGACGTGGACGGAAGGTCTCAGCCGAAAGGATGGATGACCTGCTCAGGTCTGTTGTGGGAGAGCAGGCCAGCAGAGAGCCCCTCGGAGCCACAGGCGCCAGGGCAGCGCCTGCCCACCCGCAGGTGCTTCTCTATTCTCCTGGGGGTCCCGGGAGCAGGCAGGATGCCAGAGACCCTGTGGGAGAGGCCTGCAGCCCTGCCTGCCCCTGCTCCACCACCTTCCAGAGCAGACCGCAGCTGCCAGGGAGCAGGGAAGACCCCGCGTGTCTGAAAGGACAAGTCTTAGTTTGCCAGGGCTGCTATAACAACCAACCAACAAAAAAACAACACTGACTTGTTGGCTTAAACAGCAGGAATTTACTGTCTCACAGTTTTGAGGCTAAAACTCCAGAATCAGGACTGTAGGCTCAAAATGCCAGAGCAAGGACTTTGACAAATCACTCCCTCCACTAGAAACATGAAAGAGCTGAAAGAAAGACTGGAATTAACCAGGTGGTAACCTTGCAACCCGAACAGGCATTTAGAACAGCTACAGGAGTGTCAGCGGAAGTTTTTGTAAGGGGAAGCGGGAGCCAGTGAAGAGCCCGGGTCTCAGGTCCCCGGCAGCCTCCGTGGGAATGCCTGGAGTTCTGGGCAGGCAGTCAGACCCTGGGAGCAGCCGGCTGGGGCCAGGGCTGACGAGGACACCCCTTCCTCTAAAAGCAGGCACTGAGGGTCGAGCTTGGCCTGGGGGATCCCTGAGACCTCAGTTTCAGCCCTCAGGCAGCAGCACTTCCAGCCTTGCGCCTGCATCCACCAGGCTGCAAGGGCTTAAAGATCCAGTGCTCTTCTTCCTTGTTGGGTTTCTTCTTTCTCTGTCTTGCTTTTTATTTTTTAGGACGTAGCGGGGACTGAGGCCAGGACCTCGAACCTGGGAAGCAGGCGCTCACCCACGGAGCAGCACCTGCTCCCCACGTTCTCTCGAAAGGGCCCAGCACTGGGGCCTCTGTTCCTCCTCAGGCCTCAGCCAGCAGCTGCAGGGACATGCTGCCAATGCGCCTTTCTCTGTCTCACTCTTTTTTTTTTTTCTTTTCATTGGTTCACTTTTTTCTTTCTCTGTTTTATATTTTTGGGTCTGGCTCATCTGAGGCATGAGCAGGAGTTATCGGATCTTCTCTAGGTGCTTGGTTATGTTACAAAAAAGTATATAAGTCCATGTCAGTTTAGTTAGGCCAGTAGTTTATTAAGAAAATGAGAGAAGAGAAATGGGAGAAAATAACAGATTATGGGTCCCAGGTATACTTGTGGGCTGGTCCAGGCAGAGAGAGAAAAAAAGGGCCTAAAAGGGCCAAAAAGAGTAAAAAAGGGCAAAAAGGGCAAAAAGGGGTGATTCCGTTTCTGCACTGGCTTTTTAAGCCATTAATGATTCCTCCTCCCTGGTAATCTAGGGGAGGGATGCCCGTGGTTCGAGGTTCTGATTGATCACCCCACTCGTCAACCCCCAGGAGGGCCCATGATAAGGCCCCTAGAGACTTTCCGGGGCTTCTCCTTGGCCCTGGATGAAACCCCGTTCTCAATGGAGGTTTCTCACTCATTCTTCCAGCCGCTTTCTGGTGGGGGTCTTTCTCCCAGATGGGATTCCATGGCCATGAGTTTCAGGGCCGTGTTTTCCTGTCAGGTCCCAAATTCGTCTTTTCATTCCCTAAACGAGCCTGCCCCGCAGCGGCCCTGGTGTAGCTTTGGCCTTGAAAGCAGCCGCGCGTGGCCTGCCCCCGGCTCCTGGCAAGGCGTGAAGAGGCTGTGTGCACACCGTTCGTCTCTTCCTTGTGGATGCTTTTTCCTTCCTCCCCCTCCCCTTTTCCTTTCCTTCTTTTTTCCCTTCTTATTCTTACTCTGGGGAACTGAAAAGTGGGAGAACTAGATTTCCAGAGTGATCACAATGTAATATTCAGAATGACCCAACTATATGTTGTTTACAAGAGATCCATCTTAGATCCATAGATACAACTAGGTTGAAAGTGAAAGGATAAAAAAAATATTTCATGCAAATAGTAATCAAAAGAGAGCAGGGGTGGCTATATTAATATCAGACAAAATAGACTTTAAGTCAAAAAGTTTTACAAGAGACAAAGAAGGATATTATATATTGATAAAAGGGTCAATTAAACAAGAAGATTTAACAATTATAAACCTATATACACCTAACAGCTGGTGCCAAATATATGAAGCAAACATTGACAGAATTGAAGGGAGAAACAGACAGATTCACAATCATAGTTCGAGATTCCAACATACCACTTTCAACACTAGACAGAACATCTAAACTGAAGATCAGTGAAGAAATAGAGGACATGAACAGCACTATAAACCAACTGGATCTAACCAATATGCATAAAACATACCACCTAACAATGGCAGAATACTCATTCTTTTCAAGGACAGACCCTATGTTAGGACACAAAAGAAGTCTCAATAAATTAAAAAATACTGAAATAATAAAAAGTAACTTCTCCAACCACAATGGAATACAGCTAGAAATCAATAACAGAAAGAAAACTATGACATTCACAAATATGGGGGAATTAGCATACTCTTAAACAACAAATGGGTTAAAAGAACTACAAGGGAAACTAGAATACTTAGAGACAAATGAAAACAAAGACACAACATTCCAAAACTTTGGGAAGCATCAAGGCAGCGCTCAGAGGAAAATTCATTGCTAGGAATGCCTTTCTTAAAAAAGAAAGATCTGAAATTAATAACCTAACTTTACCTCTTGAGGAACTAGAAAACAAAAGCAAAGAAAACAAATTTAACACAAGAAAGTAAATAATTAAGATTAGAGTGGAGGTAAATGAAATAGAGAATAGAAAAACAATTGAGGGAATATACAAAACAAAAAGTAGGTTCTTTGAAAAACTCAATAAAATTGGCAAACCATTAGCTAGACTGACAAAGAAAAGAAGATAAAAGATGCAAATAACTAAAATAATAAAGATAAATGGTGATGTAACTACTGACCTTACGGAAATAAAAAGGATTATAAGAGAATACTATGAACAATTGCAGGCCAACAAACTAGATAATCTAGAAGAAATGGAAAAATTCCTAGAAATACATTGTAGCCGTTTGGCAATTTGATGCAATTATCAAATCCAAAAATATAATTGGATCATGCTTGTAAACTGATCTGTTAATCTGGGCATGATTAAGTTATGATTAGGGCGTTGACTGAGCCATGTCAGTAGGGCATTGAGCCCCACCCCTTGGTGGGTGGGAATCGAATATAAAAGGCAAGGCAGAGAACAGAGGAAGCAGTCTTTTGAGAAGCAGTTTTGATGTTGGAGAGAAGGCCCCAGGAGAAGAGAAGCGAGCCATTCACCTGATAGTCTACAGCTGACCTTGTGGAGTAACCAGAGGAGCTAAGCCCGGAGACAAATGCAGCCTTGGGAAGAGAGGAACCCAAGAAGCCTGAACCCTGGCAAACGTCGGCAGCTGTCTTGCTCCAACATATAGCAACAGATTTTGGTGAGGGAAGAAACTTATGCTTTATGGCCTGGTAACTGTGGACTTCTACCCCAAATAAATACCCTTTATAAAGACCAACCAATCTGTGGTATTTCGCATTAGCGCCCCTTTGGTTGACTAATACAGAATTTGGTACTGAGGAGTGGGGAAGTGCTTTTGCATATACCAAAATGTTGGAATGGTTTTATAAGTGGGTAAGGGGTAATTTTTGGAGGAATTGTGAAATGCTTGATGGAAAAGGCCTAGATCACTTTGAAGAGACTGTTGATAGTAATATGGACGCTAAAGAGACTTTCTATGATGCCTTAGAAGTAAATGATGAAACTATTATTGAAAACTGGAGGAAAGGCAATCCATGTTTTAAAGTTGCAGAGAACTTAGCAAGATTAACTCCTGGTGTTATATGGAAGACAGAATTTGAAAACGGCGAACCAGAGCATTTAGCTGAAGAACTTTCCAAGGTAAACTCAGAGAATGTGGCTTGGCTTCTCCTTGCAGCTTATAGGAAAATACTAGATGAGCGAAATACACCAAGGGCTGAACTTTTGGGCACAAAGAAAACAGAAACTGATTCCGGAACTTCCAAGTTTCTGGAAATCAAATTCCCCAATGAAAATGCCTTATTTGAAGACTTAACTAAACTTGGAACTTGTAAATCAGGATTGAAGATGCAGTTATCTAGGAAAGACTTGTGGAAAGTCTTACTGTCTGATGGCATGGACCCCTGCTTCCTGCATGCTAAACCAACAAAGTTTTTGAGAGAGCTGTATGAACAAAACCACTGTCAGCTTGGACAAAATAGGACATGGAAAAGAAAGATTGAAGGAGAAACAGCTTTAAGAAGAAACCCATGGAAGCCGAGATTTGGAATTAAGATATCGCCTTGGGCCAAGAGAGGAGTCCCACCCATGTGTACAGAGAGGGTGAGTTTTCCCCAGCAGTTGAAGAGGGTGGATGTTCCCACCCGATGTTCAGGAAGAGTTTTGCTACCCCAGAGTACAGAGAGGGTAGAGCACATTCCTCAAAGATTAGGGCGGTTAAGGTCAGCACCCCATAGGTGTGAGAGTGGTGCCCCTGTCCCCCATGGATTAGAGAAGGCCAGGTGGTCAACTCATTGCTCTGAGAGGGTTGAACCTGTATGCCAAAGGTTAGGGGGAATGTCGTCTTCACCTCACTGTACTAGGGGGGCTAAGACTCTAACCCAAAGATTGGGTAAGGTGTGGCAATCACCCCAACACTCTTGGAGGGTGAGGTACAGAGCTTGGTCGACACCCAGATGCTTGATGAGGGTGAACCAAGAAAATGGCCATTCGCCATGCCTGTGGAAAGGGTGGGTCCCCATGTGGCCCCAAGGAGAAGAAACCGTCATCTTAAGAATGACTCTCAGACTTTGAAATCGAATGGAGGATGCCCTGCAGGTTCACTGAACTGTAGAGGATCCATGACTCATGTTTAACATCCCAATTTCTCCTTATGATAATAAAAATATTTATCCTTTGTCTTTCCATTTGTGTATTGGAAGCAGTTAAATGGTTTTGTAAGTTTCAGAGGTCTACAGCAGACAGGATTTTGCCTGAAGACAAACTGTATTTCTTTAAACTGCCTATATGATTTTGTACTTGAATTGTTACTGATTTAAGTTTTTTTGAGTATTGTAATGTATTTTTGGAATTCAGAGGGTGAATTCCAATAGCCGTCTGGCAATTTGATGCAATTATGAATTCCAAAAATATAATTGGATCATGCTTGTAAATTGATCTGTTAATCTGGGCATGATTAAGTTATGATTAGGGCGTTGACTGGGCTATGTCAGTAGGGCGTTGAGCACCACCCCTTGGTGGGTAGGAAATCGAATATAAAAGGCAAGGCAAAGGACAGAGGGAGCAGTTTTTGAGAAGCAGTTTTGATGTTGGAGAGAAGGCCCCAGGAGAAGAGAAGCGAGCCATTCACCTGATAGTCTACAGCTGACCTTGTGGAGTAACCAGAGGAGCTAAGCCCGGAGACAAATGCAGCCCTGGGAAGAGAGGAACCCAAGAAGCCTGAACCCTGGCAAACGTCGGCAGCTGTCTTGCTCCAACACATAGCAACAGATTTTGGTGAGGGAAGAAACTTATGCTTTATGGCCTGGTAACTGTGGACTTCTACCCCAAATAAATACCCTTTATAAAGACCAACCAGTCTGTGGTATTTCGCATTAGCGCCCCTTTGGCTGACTAATACATACATCAATTTCCCAAAATTACTTAAGAAGAAAAGGAACATCAATAAACCTATGACAAGTACAGATATTGAATCAATAATCAAAAACCTTCCACCAAAGTTAGTCCAGGACCAGATGGCTTCACTGGTGAATTCTATCAAATATTCAAACAATTATACCAATCCTTCTCAAACTCTTTCAATGAATTCAAGAGGAGAAAACACTTCCCAATTCATTTTCTGAGGCCAGCATTAACCTGATGCCAAAGCCTGGTAAAGATTTCACAAGAAAAGGAAATTATAGACCTACTTCCCTTATGAAATTAGATGCAAAATTCCTTAATAAAAAACTAGCAAACGGAACCCAATGTCATATTAAAACTCATAGGATGTGTATATCCATTGCGGGTGTAGTACCACGCGGATGGGGAATGGTTGTGTGGGGTGTTATTGGGGGTGTGGGCGGTGGGGAGCATGGGAATCCCTGTAGTTTCTGAGTAATATTTGGGTAATCTAGGCACCTTTATAAAATGTATACATATATATATAACAAATAACATTTATGTAAACAAATGCACATATATGCATATGTATTATATATCATTTTACAAATAAAAAAAAAATTAAAAAACAAAACAAAACAAAAAAAAACTCATACACTGACCAAGTGGGATTCTACCCAGGAATGCAAGGGTGGTTCATATTAATTCAGCAAAGTGGGAGGGTGCAAGGCAACACACACAAAACAATTGTGTTCTATGCACTAGCATAACAATATGAAGAGGAAAGTAAAAAAACAACTCCATTTGCAATAGCGTCCAAAAGAATAAAATATGTAGGAATAAATATAACTAAGGATATGAAACACTTGTGTACTGAAGAGTACAAAATACTGCTGAAAGAAAGTAGAGAAGACCAAAATAAATGGCAAGGCATCCCAGGTTCATGATTGGAAGAGTCAACATTGTTGTGTCAATATTACCCAAAGCAATATTCAAATGCAATGCAATTCCTACTAAAATTCAAAAAATTGTAACAGATGTACCACACCAAAGCAAGGTGTTAATAATGGGGTAGTATATGGGTATTCTGTATTTTATGCTTAATTTTCTGTAAACCCACAACTTCTCTGTTTTAGATTCCTAGGCTGCTCTTGGCCTGAGGAGTTGTCTTTGGTCCAGACTTCAGCTTCCATGGTTCTGGCCTTGAAGTCATTTTCCTTCTATTTGTCCCTTCTCTGTCCCTTTTATTCCAGACAGGCAGTGGTTCCATTCATACAAATCACCCAAAAAGCTTGCCAGTTTTGCAAGATATGCAGGGGTCCAAACTATCAGACAGTAGGACTTCTATCAAGTGCCTCACAATTCTTTCAGCATTTACCCATTACACAATCCCAAAGCAGTTTGGTATCTGCAATAGCAGCACCCCACTTTCCTGGTACCAAAATCTGTTTTAGATTCCCAGGCTGCTCAAGCAAATACCAAGAATTGGGTTGGCTTAAACAATGGGAATTTATTAGCTTATGGTTTTGAGCCTAAAAGAATGCCCAAATCAAGGTATCATCCAGGTGATGCTTCTTCCCAAAGACCAGTGTTCTGGGTTGGCTGCTGGCGAACCTTGACTCCTCTGTCACATGACAAGGCACACGGCAGTAGCTCCTGGTCTCTCCTTCCTCCTCTGTGCTCTGTTTCAGCTTCTTGCTTCCTGTGGCTTTCTCCCTCTATCTCAATTTCATTCCCTTATAAAGGACTCCAGCAATAAGATTAAGCCCCATCCTGACTGAGGTGGGCCACACCTTAACTGAAGTCGCCTCATCAAAAGGTCCTAATTACAATGAGTGCACACCCACAGGAATGGATTAAGTTTAAGAACATGTTTTTCTGGGGTACATACAGCTTCAAACCACCACATAATCTAATAAAAAGAATGCCAGCAGCCTTTATTGTAGAAATGGAAAAACTGATACTCAGATTTATGTGAAACTTCAGGGGGCCCCTAATAAACAAAACTATCTTGAAAAAGAAAAACAAGGTTGGATGACACACTTTCCAATTTCAAGTTTTATTGCAAAGTGGCAGCAATCAAAAGAGTGTGTTACTGGCACAAAGACAGACAAATGGATCAATGGAACAGAAATAGATTCACACATTTATGGCCAACTGATTTTTGAGAAGGATCCTAAGTTAATGAAGTGGGGAAAAAATAGTTCCTCAGCAAACGATTTTGAGAAAACTGGACGTGCACAAGCAGAAGAATGAAGTCAGACCCCTACCTCACATCTTACATAAAAATTAACTCAGAATGGATCAAGGACCTAAATAGAAGAGATTAAACTATAAAAATAATGGCAGATAATATAGGGCAGATCTTCATGACAGGGATTCTGCAGTGGATTCTTAGATAGGACACCAAAAGCACGAGTAATTTTAAAAAATAGATAAATTTGATTTCATCAAAATAAAAAATTTTGTGCATTGAGGAAATTATCAAGAAAGTAAAAGACAACCTACAGAATGGGAGAAATAGTTTGAAACCAGACATCAGATAAGGGTTTAATATCCAGAATATATAAATAAGTCCTACAACTCAAAAACAAAAAGACAAACAACCCAATTTAAGAAATGTATCATGGAATTTAAAAGACATTTCTCCAAAGACGATATACAAATGGCCAATAAATACACGAAAATTGTTCAGCATCATTAGTCATTAGGAAGTGCTAATTAAAACCACGAGATACTACTTCATCACATAAGTGTTAAAAATATGGAAAATAACAAATGTTGGAAGAAGATGGGAAGAGAGTGGAACTCTAGTTAATTGTTTGTCAGAATACAAAATGGTGTAGCCACCGTGGAAAGCAATATGACAGCTCCTAAAAAAGTTAAGTATAGAATTATCATTTGACTTACCACTGCCACTTCTAGGTATATACCCAGAGAGTGAAAACAGGGTTGCAAACAGACACCTGTACACCAGTGTTTACAGCAGCATTATTCACAATAGCCAAAAGCTGGAAACAACCCGAATGTTCATCAACAAATAAGTGAATAAACAAAACGTGGTACATGTGCACAATGCAATGTCATTCAGTCATAAAAAAATGAAGTCATGAGACATCCTGCTACATGGAAGAACCTTGAAATCATTATGCTCAGTGAAATAAGCAAGACACATAAATACAAAAATTGTATGATATTATTTATAAGACATGACAAGAAATAGCAAATTTGCAGAGATAAAATGCAGATTAGAGGTTACTAGGGAAGGGGGGGCGTGGAGGGAGATGGGAAGAGAGAGTTTTTGTTTGTAAATACATATGCATATACATTTAAGTCCAAAAGCAAGGTCCTGGAGAGCCAAGACTGCTCTGTGGTGTGTGGCTCCTGGCGATGGCTTGCTGACCCATCACACGGCACTCTCCTTCAGGCTCCTGTTATGGCTTCTACTCCTGTCTGCTGTCCAGTTGTCCAATTTCCTCTGCCTCTAAGGTCTCTAGGCATATTGGATTAATGCCCACCATGATTCGATTCAGACTCATCTAAAGAGAATCTCTAGAGATACTGTTTACAAATGAGCTTATACCCACAGGAGCACAGGTTAGGACTTGACATGATTCGACCTACTACCACGGAAGGGGAAGGTGAAAAAGCAAAAACAAAAACACTCTGCCCTTGGGGAAGAGGCAGGAAGGCCTCCCTGGCTCAGATCATTAGTGCTCTCCTAACATTGGGGGAGAGTCTAGAAACTGTCTCCTGAATAAGACGCCTCCCACCCCCAATGAAAGCGGTCAGAGGTGAGGGGGAGAATCCTCAGAAGTCCCATCCAAGACCAGAGACACAGGCCTGCCTGAGACTGAAGCTGAAGAAGACCAACAGAGAACAGTTCCACCTCCTCAGGAGGCTGGCAGATACTGAGTAACAGCAGCAGACTAACCAAGGGGAGGGACAGGGACAGAGAGAGACCTGGAGTGGAGGCAGCACACTGAGAAAAGCCCTCCAGCATGCTAACCCCAGACCAAGCACAAGGTGACTCAGTGGAATTGGAAGCCTGTGGTGAACTGAGGGAAACTTCCCCTCAGTCCCTCCAGCAATGCCTTCTTTCATGTTAACTCACTATTTTCTAGTTTATTATCTTCATCCCTTTATCATTTCTTCTAGTATATATTTTGGAGTTATTTTTTAGTGTTTTCCCTAGGGATTACAATTAACATATTCATTAAATTTTTAAAAAAATATTTATTTATATCTCCCACCCCCCTTGTTGTTTTATGCTATCTGCTCTCTGTGTGTCCTTCTGTGTCTGCTTGTCTTCTCTTTAAGCGGCACCGGGAACCAATCCTGGGACCTTCCAGAGTGGAAGAGAGGCGCTCAATCTCTTGTGCCACCTCAGCTCCCTGGTCTGCTGCAAATCTTATTGTCTCTCTTCTGTGCCTCTCTCTGTTGTGTCATCTTGCTGTGCCAGCTCTCTGAAAGGGCCAGCACTCCTGCACGGGCCAGCTCTCCTCTCAGGCCATCCCTCCGTGTGGGCCAGCTCACCATGTGGGCCAGCTTGCTTTTCACCAGGAAGCCCCGGGAATTGAACCCTGGACCTCTTATATGGTAGATGGGAGCCCAATCACTTGAGCCACATCTGTTTCCCATAACATATTAATTTATAGCAATCTAGTTCAGATTAATGCCAACTTAATTTCAATAGATTGCACAAATGTTGCTCCTATATAGCTCTGTCCCCTGTGATGATAGTACTGTCACAAAATGAATACATTGTGTGCCAATTAACAGAGATTTGTAATTATCCTTTAATAAGTTGTCTTTTAAATCAGATAGAAGAAAGAAGTGAGAAACAAAAAAATACATTAATACTATTGTGGCAGTTGTAAGTTTTTATGGACCCCAGGAAAGATCATGTCTTTAGACCTAATCCATTCCTGTGGGTGTGAACCTATTGCAGGTGGGACCTTTTGATTAGGTTACTTCAGTAAGGTGTGACCCAGGGTGGGTCTTAATCCAATTACTGGAGTCCTTTATACACAGAATTACTGGAGAGACAGGTAGAGAGAAAAGACGCCGGAGCTCAGAGGGGAACCCACGGAAGCTGAAAGAGAAAGCCACAGATGGGGCAGCCAGAAGCTGAGAACAACGGCGCCTGGAGGAGAAGGCAGAGGCCGGCAGAGGCCGGCAGACGCCGCTATGTGCCTTCCCATGCGACCAAGGAGTCCAGGATCACCCTCAGCCCATCTTTGGGGAGAAAGCATCACCTGATGATGAAGTTATTTCTTTCTTGCTGTTTTCAAGATTCTCGCTTTGTCTTTGGATTTTGACTGTCATATGACATTTTGCTCCATTGAGACATATGTGTCTCAGGGTGGATCTCTGGATGTTTATCCTGCTTGGAGTTTTTTTTAACTTCTTGGATGTATAGATGAATGTTTTTCCTTAAATCTGGGTGGTTTTCAGCCATTATTTCTGCCCTTTTCTCTTTCTCTCGCCTCTTCTTCTGAGGCTCCTGTTAGCCACATGTTGTTGCGGTTTATGGATTCCACATGTCTCTGAGTCTTTGCTCATTTTTCTTCATTCCTTTCTCTCTCTGTTTTTCAGATTGCATATTCTCTATTGCTCTATCTTCAATTCTTTGATTCTTTCTTCAATTAAAATCTCCTGTTGAGGCTCTCCAGTGCATTTTTTTCATTTCAGTTATTGTACTTTTCAACATCACAATTTTCATTTGGTTCTTTTAAACTTTCTCTTTATTGATATTCTCTATTTGATGAGACATCGTCTTCATATCTTCCTTTAATTCTTTAAGCATGGTTTCCTTTAGTTCTTTTTTGTTTGTTTACTTGTTTGCTTTGTTAAAGATTTATTTATTTATCTCTCTCTCCACCTCTCATTGTTTGCACTTGCTGTGTCTGTTCATCTTCTGTTTCTTTAGGAGGCACTGAGAACTGAACCTGGTACCTCTGATGTGGGAGGGAGGCACCTAATCGCTTAAGGCACCTCCATTCCCTGCTTTGTTGTGTCTTTCGTTATGTTTTTCCTCTTGTGTCTTTTGCTGAGACATCTTGTCATGTCAGCTTGCCAACCTGCTCATCCTCTTTAGGAGGCACCAGGAACCTCTGCTCCCTTCTTTGTTGTGTCTCTCATTGTGTTTTCCATCTCATGTCTCTTGTTGCGTCATCTTGTTGTGTCAGCTCGCCATGCCTGCCTATCACAGCAGCTTGCTGTCTTCTTTAGGAGGCACCAGGAACAGAACCACACACCTCCCATGTGGGAGGCGGGAGCCCTATTGCTTGAGCCACACCCATTTCCCTCCTTTAGTTCTGAGAACATATTATCATAGCTGCTCTGAAGTTTTGTCTGCTAAGTTCACCATCTGCCCCTCCAAAGGCAATCTCAGCTACGCTGGGGCCGCCCCTGGGTTGGCATGAGTCATTTATTGGTCAAAGGCTATCGTCTTGACTGTGCCCAGTGAGGGTCATTTCCCTAACATGGGACTGGGGTTGGGGGAGAGGGTTGTAGCTGTTCTTACTGAGATTTAGCAGATTTCCTTGAACGAATATTTCTCCATTTTCTGTATGCCCTTGGAATAATTTCCAGAGGCTTTCAATAACTTTTTAAATATTTTTATTTATTAGATTCAAAAGTATTTTTCTTCTGAGAAGGCGAGAGTGCATAACAATATTTCAAGATGCAACTACCTAATAATGATCAGGAAGCTATTGTGTCACCAGGTTATCAATCAAGAAGAAATGGGTCTGAATTAAGGCAAGGGAGGTTCAGGGCAGCTTCTAAGGAGGCGAGGCCGTGGGAGGAGGACGGGGAGGAGGCTAGGCGAGGCCGTGGCAGGAGGACGGGGAGGAGGCTAGGCGAGGCCGTGGCAGGAGGAGGC
>JAQZBX010075572.1:0-14578 GCA_029593785.1 Cabassous unicinctus
TTTTTTTTTTTTTGGTTAATGATGATATTGTTTATTGATTCTCCATTTAATTTATCTCCATTTCAAGCTTTCTTATTTCCTGCCTTCTGCTCCTTTTGGTTTTAGTTTGTCCTTCTTTTACTAGTTCTTCCAGTTTTGAGGATAGCTCTCTACTCTGAAATTTTTCTTTTTTTAATTTTTCACTAGAGAAGTTGTGAACTTACAAAACCATTATGCATTATGTGCAGAATTCCCATACATCACCAATCCACCAACAACTTACACTGTTGTGGAACATTTCTTACAGATTTTGAAAGAACATGATTAGACTATTACCACTAACTATGGTCCATAGTGTACCTCTGGTATATTTTTTCTATATACCTGCTATTATTAACACTGCATTACTGTAGTAAATTTGTTATTGGTCATGAGAGAACACCCTCATATTTGTACTGTTAATCAAAATTCATCTTCCACCACATGGTTCACTGTGTTATACAGTCCCATGCTTGTACATTCTATCCAAAGTGTATGACTCAGTGACTCTCACTTTCATCACAGAGTTGTACAATCATTGCCCCAGTAAACCTTTGACTTTTTCTTAGCCCAAAAGAAAAAAGCCTATACCCCTCAGTGTTGACCCTTAGCACTGATATAGTACCTTCTTTGACATTGGTACAAGAATATTACAATATTGCTAATTATAGTAAATAAGTTACATTAATTGTATTTTTACCTTGCATCACTATATTATTACCACCTTATAATAGTTATGTACATTTGTTCTAATTCACAGAAGAACATTTTTGTATTTGTATTCTTAACTACAACCCTCATCCTCCTCCAGGTTTTCTATGTTATTCAGTACCTAGATTATTTTCTAGCTTCCTTTCAATTGGCATTTACATCCCTAGACTATCCCTTTCAGCCACAATCCCTCTTTTTTCTTTTGTAATGTTAGTATTCAGAGGTATAATTTTCTCTCAGCACTACTTTGCTGAATCTCTTAAGTTTTGATACATTTTATTTTCATTTTCTTTTACCTCCAAATATTTCCTAATTTCTGTTGTTATTTCCTCTTTCACCTGTTGGTTGTTGAACAGTACATTGTTTAATTTCCACATATTTATGAATTTTCCATTTCTACCTCTCATTGATTTCTAGCTTCATTTCATTGTGGTCAGAGAAGGTACATTCTATACTTTCAGTATTTTCGATTCATTGAGACTTGTGTTGTGACTTAATACGTGGTCTATCCTCGAAAATAATCCATGTGTACTTGAGAATAATGTATATTCTGTTGGGTGACTTGTACTATATATGCCCAGTAGATCTAGTTGATTTAGAGTATTGGTCAAGTTTTCTATTTCCTTACTAATCTTTTGTCAAAATATTCTATCCATTATTGAAAGTGGTGTGTTAAAAGCTACTACTCTTAAGGTAGAACGATCATTTCTCCCTTCAAATTTGTATTTCTTTCATATATTTTGGTGCCTTACTGTTAGGTGCATATATATTTATTATTGTTGTATCTTCTTGCTGAGTTGACACCTTTATCTGTATATAATAGCCATCTTTGTCTCTTGTAACAGTTTTAGACTTAAAATCTATTTTATCATATTATTATAGCTACTTAAGTTCTCTTTTGTTTTATACTTGCATGGTGTGTTTTTTTATCCTTTCACTTCCAACTCACTTATATCTTTTAATTATAAGGTGAGTCTTTGGTAAACAGCATATAGTTGGGACATACTATTTTATCCATTCTGCCAATCTCTGCCTATTGACTGGAGAGTTTAATCCTTTTACATTTAAATAACTACCGATAATGCAGGACTTTCTTCTGCCATTTTGCTATTTAGTCTTTGAAAGTCTTATGCCTATTTTGTCCCTCAATTCTTCCATTAATGTCCAACTTCATATATGAATTTTATATTCATTTGATTTTTTTGTATTATACCATAATAAGTAACTTCTCATTTCTTTTTGGGTTTATTTTTCGTATATTTTTCTATGGTTACCGTGAATTAAAATTTAGCACCCTAAATATGTAACAGTCATATTTAATTTGATACCAATTTGACTTCCATAGCATACTGATAGTGTTCCTATACCCCTCCATTCCCCAACCTTTTTTTGTACTTGTTACAACTTATATCATTGTACATTTTAAAATAAAAACCATATATTTACTATTATTTTCTTTACATTTGCATTTTAACACCTTTAGTGTATGAAAAGAGGAGTTACATACTAAAAAATACAATACAATAATACTCTCATTTATAATTATCGTTATGGTTTGCTTTATCTGATGACTTTATTTCTTTATGCCACTTTGAACTAGTCTAGTTTCCTTTCCTTTCAGTCTGTATAATTCCCTTTAGCAATTCTAGTGGTGATAAAGTTCCTCAGCTTTTGTTTATCAGAGAACATCATAACCTTCCCTCATTTTTGAAAAAAGTCTTAGATTCCAGATATAAAATTCTTTATTTTCTCACAGCACTTTAATTATTTCAACCAACTGCCTTCTTGCTTCCATGGTTTCTTATGAGAAAGGAGCACTCAAATTGGAGCACCCCTTTCCACAACGTGTTGTTTTTATTCTTGCAGCTTTCAGAACTCTCTACTTGTCTTTTGCATTCAATAGTTTTATTAGAATGTGAGAGGACACATTCCTCTTCATGTTTATATTGCTTGCTGTTCCCTTGTCTACTTGGATATGCATATACATGTCTTTTGCTAAGTTTGGGACGTTTTCTGTCATTATGTATTTGAATATTCCTTCTGCCTCTTTCTCTCTTTCTTCTACTCCTGGGAATTTCATAATGTGTATACTGGTACACTTAATGATATCCTACAGGACTCTTAGGCTATTTTCCCTTTTTATAATTAATCATTCTATCATCAGCCTTACTCATTAATTTTCTTGTCTTCAAATTCATGAATTCTTTCTTCTGCCAGTTCTAATCTGCTTTGAGACCCTCCTCGGAAATTTGCACTTTTAATTACTGTGGTCTTCAACTCCAGTAGTTCTGTTTGGTTCATTATAAACATTTTACCCTTAATTCTTTCTCTGTATTTTACTTCATCTTCTTGAACATATTGAATAACATTTTAAAAAAATCTTTTGTATGTCCAGAGAAGTCTGATCTTCATTGCTGTTTCTGGATTTTTTCCCCTTTCTTTAGGAGTTCGTCTGTTTACAAGCATTTGAATACCCCTTGGACTTACCAGGAGACAGATTGTCTTCCTTCCCCAATGTTCCACTGTAGGATTTAAAGCAGGTAACTCTTTGCCCCAGGCTGCCTGCCTCAACTGCTTTTTACACTGCTTTAGTTATCTCAAGTTGCTTTTACCTGTAGGACAAATTCTGGGAGGAGGGACGTGCTGGATAGGAGTTTCCTAAGTAAGTCTTTTCCAGCCAAATCAAGGCCAGGAACCACAAAATCAGCTCTGGCCAGAGGAGCTTTCAGTGTAGAGGATCAGGTAGGGGTCAGAAAGTATGCCAGGAGCTTCTTCCATGGCTCCCCAAAGCTGGATTTTCCCGACTTGCCACCTTTCTAGCCAATGTATTCCAACTGTCTTCTGCAGCTCTGCGGAAGCAGTCTTTCTTTAGGTCTCCTCTTCCACCTTTGTTGGGGAAGGGGAGGCATTGGAACAATGACTTCCCTCAGGTCAGTGACCCTAGTGATCCAAAGTAGTTAATCAAAAGCAGTGGGAAGCTTTGGGCCTGTGCTGTACCCCTTTCAATCTTGGGGAACCAGGTTTTATATGTCTCTCTCTCTGGCACCAGCAACCTACGGCAGTGGCTGTATCCCACTGCTGCCTATTGTGAGAGTGGGTGATGTGTGTCAGTAACTACTGAGTCAAGAGAGCAATTTCCTGGTATTACAAGGATGAAGTTTAAGAACATGTTTTTGTGGGGTACATATAGATCCAAACCACCACACCATTTTAAAATGGGCAAAAGACTTGAATAAACTTTTCTCCAAATAGAATATACAAATGACCAAAAAGCACATGAAGAAGATGCTCAGCCATTAAAGATAATTAACCATTAGGGAAATGCAAATTAAAAAACACAAGATACCATTTCACACCGACTAGAATGGATACTATTTTAAAAACTGAAAATTAAAAGTGTTGGAGAGGATATGCAGAAATAGGAACACTCATTCATTATTGGTAGGAATGTAAAATAGTACCACCATGGAAGTCATTGGACAATTCATCAGAAATTTAAGTATAGAATTACCATTTGACCTGGCAATCACACTCATGGTGTATAGCCAAAACAACGGAAAGCAGGGACACAAACAGATATTTGCACATCCATGTTCTTAATGGCATGATTCACAATTGCAAATGATGGAAGGACCCAAGTGTGCATTAACTGAAGAATGGATAAACAATTTGTGGTATATATACAAAATGGAATATTATTCAGCCACAAATGGGAATGAAGTTCTGATACAGGCAACAACAGGGATGGACCCTGAAGACATCATATTGAGTGAAATAAACCAAACACAAAGGGGCAAACATTGTATGATCTCATTGATATGAAATAAATAAAGTAAGCAAACTCATAGAATCAGAATTTAGAATGTAGGTTACCAGGGTGGAGTAGGGAATAGGGAGTCAATGATTAAAATGTACAGAGTTTCTATGTGGGATGGTGTTTACGTTTTGGTAATTGATGGTGATGATTTTAACACAACATTGTGAACATAATTAACATCACTGAATTACATATTTGAATGTGGTTAAATGTAAAAATGTTACGTTGTATATGGCAATAGAATAAAAGAGTAAAAGGCAAGGCACAAATAAATATATAAGGCACTTCTTATATAAAGTTAAAAAACAGGAAAAAATTTGCAATATTGTACAGGTGCTTTAAAAGTGGTTAAAGGAAAAAACAAGAATGCAATTCCTATAATGTCAGTTGTGTGATCATTTCTGGGAAAAGTAAAACATTGTCCATTGAGATTAATTTGAAATATTGGCAATATTTTCAATTATATGTGTCTTTGCTTTATAATTACTGTTTAAATTGACCATTTTGATCTATGACTTTTATGTTTACAAAAGAAAAAAAATGCTTAAGAATAATGTGAATGGAAGGGTAAAAATGTGCAGCCTTTGTGGAAAACAGTTTGGTAATTTCTTAAAAATTTAAGTATAGAATTACCTTATGACCAGCAGTCATTCTTCTACGTATATACTCAAAAGAAAAGAAAATAGAGTCCCTAGCAGATTCTTATACATGAATATTCATATAAGCATTATTTAAAATAACCCAATGGTGGAAACAACCCAAGTGTCCATCAAAGGATGTAAGGATAAATGGAACATGGTATATATATATTATTCAATAGAATAATATTCAGTCAAAAAAAGGAATGAAACCCTGATACATGTCACAATGCAGATGAATGAAACAATTATACCGAATGAAATAACCAGCTACAAAGGACAAATATTCTATGATTCCACTTACATGA
This sequence comes from Cabassous unicinctus, assembly GCA_029593785.1. Lineage (NCBI taxonomy): Eukaryota > Metazoa > Chordata > Mammalia > Cingulata > Chlamyphoridae > Cabassous > Cabassous unicinctus. The sequence continues at coordinate 5,493 of JAQZBX010075572.1, forward strand.
ATATCTAGAATAAACTAATACATGCAGACAGAAAGTTGATTAGAGGTTATCAGGGCCTGTGGTGGAGGGAAAGGAGAGTTATTGCTTAATGGGTATGGAGTTTGTGTTTGATGTGATGAAAAATTTTGGTAATGGTTGGTAGTGATGGTAACATAACATTGTGAATCTAATACTTCTGAATTGTACACTTATGAGTTTTTATTGTATTCATTCCTTTTTCCTTTTTTGCCCTATTTCCTTCACCAAGTTTTCAATCTCCTTGGGTTTTCGAGATAACTCTTCAAACTATGGAGAAATTTCTCAGGAATACCACACACTGAAGAGTCATATAGAGGCTGCCTTAAACTCTCACCTGTGCATAAAATATTTTGGGTTCATTCAAACAGAGAGCAACTTTTATGTGTTTTTCATCATGTATCATATTTTCTAAGAAACCATTATGCCATGCAAATAATGTGTATATCTTTGCCTAAAACACTAATGTCAAGTTTTACTTATTATATATATTTAACATGTTTCAGGGTAGAAAAAAGTCATTGTACCAAAAAGGACTTGTCTGAAAAGTGATATACATTTTCAAGAGACATTGTAGTATTATATGAAGCAAGTCTAAACCTCTTACCATCTCCATGGTACCATACTTTTCCTGACCACCACCATCTCCCCTGGATTCCTGCATGAGATTCAGTCTGTTCCCCTGCTTCCAACATCAGTCCATATATTCTATTCACAGCACAGACGTCAAAGACATATTTTTAAAATAAGTAATACAATAACATCAAAACACTCCATTGGCTTTCCATGTCATTCAGAATAAAATCCAAACTACTTAAGATAGCCAGTAGGTATTTTGGAGATGTTAAAGTCTTAAACGGGAAGTTAAGACTTAAACTGTACAGACTTCCAATTTGGAACAATGGAAATGTTTTAGTAATGGATGGTAGTGGTTGTAGCACAACACTGTGAATGTAATTAAGAGCTCTTAAATATATATCTGAATGTGTTTAAAAGGAGAAATGTTAGGTTGTATACATGGCAATAGAATATTTTTGTTAAAAAAAATCCATGAGCCTATACTACACAGTGAACCCTAAGTTAAATCATGGACTAAAGCTAATAGTACAATTTTTAAAAGGTGCTTTCTTCAATTGTGACAAATGTACCACACCAATGCAGGGTGTTGATAGTGGGGTGGTATATGGAAATGCTGTATTTTATGCATTATTGTTTATAATCCCAACTTCTCTAAGAAAAAATGGCCAGTAGGTTTCTATCCAATGTGACTCCAATTGCCCTCTGGATTCCATCTCACCCTAAGCTCTCAATTTCTAAATGGGGTACATCCACAATGTTTTTTTTTTCTTTTCTTTTCTTTTCCATGCACATGCCCTCCTCAGTCCTATATAATTGGAATACTTTTTCTCATATATTTGCAGGACTTATTCCCTCACCTCCTTCAAGTGTTTTTGCTACCATCCCTGTCTTGTTTGGCAAAGGGCTACAGATATAAAGTAACACAAATCTGTTCACTTTTATAATGGGGATTTTTTTGGGATAAAAGCTTACAGTTCCAAGCATTAAAGGCCCAACTCAAGGCACCATAAGAGATGCTTTCTCACTACAGTCAGCTGCCATGTGTTGAAGCAAGATGGCGGGTGATCTCTGCCTGGTCTCTTCTTCCCCTCTGGGCTTCCTCTATCAGGACCAGCTATTCTGCTATCTTCCCAAATTCAGCTGTGAGCTATGAGGAAAATGTCTCATCTCTCCCCAAGGCCTCAGCCATTTTAACCTTCTCCTTTCTGTCACATGGCAGGATCACAAATGAGAGCTCTGTCTTCCTGTGTCTGAGTGAGTGTCCATTTATAACAGACCCAGCAAGGGGGTGGGGACTCAACCTGAGTCATACTAACTGATGTAGTCTAACCAAAAGCCCTAAAACAGGGGTTCTTTACAAGGGGTCAATGATCTTGAATTTAAATTCCAAAAAACATTATTCTTGTGGGGATGTGTTGGTGCAGGTGTGATGTATTTATTAAATAATAAACAGTATAGTGTGGACATAGTAAGGCATCTGTGGCTTTCACCTGACTGGCAAAGGGGTCTATGTAACAAAAAAGGTCAAGAACCCCTGTCCTAAAACAATCTTATAAGATAACCCAATCAAAGGCTTCTCAGCTGAATTTAATGCAATCAAAATGTATCACACCTAGAAGAATAGGCTAGTGTACAAACATCATCTTTCTCTTTTTGGGATGCATAAAACTATCTCAAACTGCCACAATCCCTTCTTAATGAGGGCCTCTCTGGAAATATCATTATTTTTACACACCCTTCCCAACATTTTATTCTCCTAATTCCTGTTATTCTGCTCATTTTTCATAACATTGATAATACATTCCTACTTTGTAATGGTTATTTAATAAATTTATTATAATACCATCCTGAAAAATACTATAGCATAAATTATGATGTTTGTTGTTTATTAAATGCTTCTATCTGCTGGAATGAAAATGCCACATAAGCAGGGATTTATGTTTTTATTTAAACTTGATATGTTATGGTCCCAATAAGTATTTGTGGAATAAAGGAATGGAGAATTTGAATGAGAGCATTTCAAGACCTGAGAATAATTGTCACTGGTGAAGGCAAAGATTTAACAAATGCTAGACATAGGAATATTAAATAAAAGTCTATTTAATGAAGTTATAGGTCCTTAGTCCCTCTCCATCATGCTACACCCAGAACACTAATTGCCCAATAACTGCCCTTATTTGAGTTATTCTCTGGAGGATTCTCTTCTGGAGAAACATCTACAGGGAAATAGTTCTCCAAATTGAGTGTTCTATGACAAATTGCCCAGTTCACCTTTTGATCAGATAAGAATGAAGCTTCAAAATTTCTCAACAATTGTTAAATATAAGTGGGACAGCAGACATTTGAGGGAATTCTCTAAAATGAAAGATAGAGTGCCAAATCAAACACACAGGAATTAAAAAAAGATCTCACAGGAAATAGAGACAATTCATGAGCAGTGGAAGACAGTCCCCCTAAAATAAAGATTTAATATCATCAGAGGGAGAACAAATGGTACTGCATTCATAAAACGAGACCAAGATGCTATAAGAAACAATCTTAGAAGGAAAAATAGTTACTAAAATTTAAACAAACAATGAAAGCTGAAAAAAAATTCAATATAAGTGTCTAAAGATAAATGGAAACATGACTCAAAGGAAAACCAAATTAATAAAAGTGGAAAAGAGATATGAAAACTAAATAATCAGTTCAAATGGCTAAAGTTCTATTAATATGAGTTCCAAAATGCCCTATATTTATGGTTTATATTATGGCAAAATCCACGTCCAATTTTAATTTTTTTGTTTATTTATGGTGAACTAGGATTCAGCAACAAATTGACACAAACTTATAAAGAATTCAATGCAATAAAAGCTTTTATCTTATTCAATTAACAATCTTGTTTGTTTCTAGATGAGCAGGAATGGGGACAGTCATCAATTCATGCATTAATTCAGTCCTCAGGTTGATGGAAGTTCTTCATATGCGATAAACATAAGTCATCCAAAATTGATCAGAATATTAAGGGAAACCCTGGGTATTTTCTATGGGACAGACTTGGAAGTGTCGCTCATCATTCCACTTAAATACAATTAGCTATCACTTAATCATGGACCTAACTATTAAGGAGGCTGGGAACTATATGTTCATAAAAAAGGACAAAAGATTTTTATTGCAGCTGCTTGCACATTTCTATTCCTTGCTGTAAGTAGACCAAACAAACATTTCTTTGGATGCCCTAGTAAGTCCCTGCTCTTGCTTTGCTAGCTCCTTCATTTCAGTCTCATTTAGTAAATCAACTTCATAGATCCTGGTAGTATGGAGGGAGTTGAAGACTCCACAATGTTCTCTACTATAGACATTATCAGAGCATCCTAAAAAATGCTGTTAATTTAACCCATTCTGACTCACTTGGTGGAAATGGCCAAAATGTTAAAAGGAATAAGGGCAAGCAAAATCAAGAACTTAAGAATATAGTCTCTACTTGCAAACCCATAATTTGAGCATTTGATAAATTCTATTAGCTCAAGTTCTTCAATATACCCTGGACCTGCCCATTTGTCCAATCCCCTCGTTACCAACATAGTTTAAACTGCCATAATTTATATTATGGAACAATAGCCTAATAACTGCTCTACCTATTTACATTTTTGCCTCCAGTGCAATCCATACTCAGAACAATAGAATAAACAATTTAAAGAATGGCTCAATTAAACAATCAGTAAATAAAATTAAATAAATGTATTGAGATTAATTAAATTTATGTCACAATGAAGTTTTGTCACAGTTTGTGTTAACAGTGAACCATAACGTAAACCATGGACTGTAGTTAATAGTACAATTATAATCATGTGATTTTATTAATTGTAACAAATATACGATGCAAATGCAAGGTATTAAAATAGGGTAGTACATGGAAACACTGTATTTTATGCATGATTTTTCTGTAAACCCACAACTTCTCTAGTAAAAAAAATATATACAAATAAATACTTTAAGTTTATACATATTTACATATAAATTTACATATTTTGAATTTATAGATAGCTTTATATGTATTTCTATATATCTATATCTACCTTTTCCTCTCTCTCTCTCTACCTCTATTTCACTCCCCTTCTTTATTCTTGAGTACTACTACAAATAGAACACTGAATTTGTATAAAACTTTTTTGTGATGGTTAATTACACATGTCACCTTGGCTAGTTTATGGTGTACAGTTTTTTGGTCCAGCAAGCACTGACCTGATTGTTACAGTGATGGTATTTCATAGATGGATTAGCATCTAAATCATTTGATTGCATATATGGCTGATGCATCCACAAACAACAAAGGAGATTGCCCTCAGCAATAAGAGGTGTTTGCTCATCCAATCAGTTTTCTGATTATTACGGCAAAACTGAGGATTCAGCAGTCAAAAAGCATGTCTACCTCTTCATCAGTAGCCTGTTTCTCCTGCAGAATACAACTTCACCTTCACTGGAATTTTCAGCTTGTAGCCTGCCCTATGGAACTTGGACTTGCTGGTCACAGGAGCTAATTCCTTTAATAATTATATATGTATACTTATCATATTGATTCTGTTTTTCTAGTGAACCCTCACTAATATTATCTTTAACTTAATAGTAAGGAAATAAATCTCAGACAAAAAACGAAGAAGTATATCATAACGACAGCAGTAAATTTCCTAAAGTAAAATCTTGTCCCCAACAGACACCAAAACTAAAATGCAAACTATGACTTCAATTATATTTTCAGCTCTTTTTGAAATGCATAAAACTCATTTGTATGCAGAATACATGAAGATCACACTCAAATCAAAAAGAAAATGAAAACAACCAATAGAAATACATGCAATGACATGGGAATTGACAGAACAGGAAAACTGAACTTCCAATAGCTATATGCAAATGTGCTAAACCTAACTTAATCAGAGAAATGCAAATTAAAGCAATAATGGGATACCATTTTACAAATATCTAGTTGATGAAAGTTTAAAAGGGGAGTGTATCAGTTTGGCATTATTTATGAATTCCAAAAAAAGATATTGGATTATATTTGTAAACTGGTCTTTTCCTCTGGGCATGTTAGATTATATTGGATTCAGAGATTTACTTGATTAAATAATAACTAAGGCTTTGAATGGGCCACATCAGTAGGGTATTGAGTTGCTGCCCCTTGGTGGGTGGAGACTCACAGATAAAATACATGGCAAAGGAGAGAGCTGAGTTTTGATAGAGTTTTTGAGCTGGATCCCTGGAAAGTAAGCACACAGAGGAGCTTGGTCATGAGGAAAGAGAAAAGGCCCTGGGAAGAGAAACAAGCCATTCGTCTGATAGACTACAACTGGCCTTGTGGATACTGCAGAGGAGCTGAGCCCAGAGAGAAGCAAGCCCAGGAAGAGAGGCACCCAGGAAGCCTGTAACCTCGCAGACTTTGGCAGCCATCCTGCTCCAACACATGGCAATAGACTTTGGTGAGGGAAGAAACTTAAGCTTTATGGCCTGGTAACTTGTGGGCTTCTACCCCAAATAAATACCCTTTATGAAAGCCAACAGATTTCTGGTATTTTGCATCAGCACCCTTTTGGCTGAATAATACAGAATTTGGTACCAGGAATGGGGTAGTGCTTTTGCAATTACCAAAATGGTGGAAGAGTTTTATAAATGGTTATGGGGCATTTTTTGGAGGAATTGTGAGATGCTTGATGGAAAAGGCCTAAATAGATTTGGAGAGACTGTTGAATATGAATATAGATATGGATGCTTAAGAGAATTCTTATGAAGCCTTATAAGTAAATGATGAAACTATTATTGGAAATTGGAGGAATGGTGATCCATGTTTGCAGTTTTCAGAGAACTTAGCAAGATTAACTCCTGGTGTTTTATTGAAGTCAGAATTTGAAAATGGCAAGCCTGTGCATTTACTCCATATGTTTTTACTTCGTTTTATCTTGTGTGCTTCCAAGCTGATAGTTTGGAATAATTTTTCTCAGATTTTAATTTACCTGTTAGGTAAATTTTTACTTTGTTTATATAGACATTTTGTTCTTGATTAGTAACTGCTAATGAATACCAAACAGTCATTATAAAAATAGAAAATCTAGCACAAATGCTAGCACATCTAAACAGATATTCATCTCATCTTTTTATCATCAGTGTTCCTGATTCAGTTATTTCTAAATCCATATTACTTTCCCTCTTATTATTCTAGTAGTGGTTACAATACTTAATATTTTCTTAGATATTTGCAGCATTTGATTGAAAAATAACACACAATTCTTATTTACCCCAGGGCTTTTTAAAATTGAGTGCTGCCACAGGTAATTTACCATCTTTCTAGGACTTTTGTTCTGCCTTTTTTTTTTTGTCCTTAGAATTATTTCTTCATTTTATAAATATAGATTTGTTCACCAAAATATCTCTCTTGTTTCAATAAACTATCACATATTTCCAGCAACAAAGTGTTCATTTTACACTTGCAGATTCAGATTTTTATATTAAGAGAAGTGTTTTTCCATTATTGCTGTGAATTTGTTTTATTTTTTCTATCAGTTCAGCTCTCTTCTCAAAGATTTTTTTTACAATGTCTATCATTCTGTCTTCCAATCCTATTAATTTCTCTCTTATTACCTGCATAGCAAGTCTGCATTGACTACAAGCTTATCTGTAGATTTACTGACCTTTGGCCAAAGCTGTGTAACCTGTTAACTAAACCTAAATTGTTGTCAGTCATCACAGGCCCAGAGTTGTTTTAGATGTCTAATCCTATCTGCTTATTTTTGTAGTTACAAAAGGACATTTTTTTTCTTTTAATAGTAATTTTTTTAAAGGTACTTAGATTACATAAATGTTATACAAAAAATATAGGGATTCCCATATACCCCACTCCCCACACCTCCCATATCCTCCCACATGAACATCCTTCATTAGTGTGGCACATACATTGCAATTGATAAACACATACTGGGGCCTTGCCACTGAGCATGGACCATACTTTACACTGTAGTCTATGCTCTCTCCCACACAGTTCTGAATGTTATGTGATGATATAAAATCGCCTATATCTGTTGTTGCAATGTCATTCAGGATGATTCCCAAGTCCCAAAAAAGCCCCCATATTTCAACTGTTTTTCCCTCTCCCTGCCCCCAGAGCCTCCAGTGGCCACTGGCTCCACATCAATGTTGTAATTTCTTCCATAGCTACAATCACAATATGTCTATAGTAGAATATCAGTAAGTCCACTCGAGTCCACGATTCATTCCCCAATCCTGAAGGTTCTGGGATGGTGATGCCCACTCCACCTCAAACTGAGAGGGAGCTTTGATCCCATACAGCTGATGAATGGGACTCTCTTGGTTGCAGTGGTAGGGTCTCTCGTTTCCTTGGTATGGTGGTTGTCAATCTGCAAAGAAAGGTAGAGGTTTTTAAGTTGATTTTTTGTTGTTGTTTGTTTGTTTTACAGTTCTTGGCATTGAAGGAAATATCTGTCAGGTCACTGTCTGACTGCTGAGATAAGGGAACAGAGACCTCAGAGATAGCACATGACAATGAAGACAGTTTTTTCAAAAATAATTGGAAATGTCACAAAACAGACAACTGCAGCTGCTTGTATATACATGCACACATATTTATGAGAAAATAAGAAATTTTCATAACAATACATGCATCTTTTCTGCAGTTGGACAAAAGATCATATTGTTATTCATAAATACCTTTTTTTTCACTGCTCATTCCATATTCCATTTGCCCTCAAAAAACACCTCAGTTGGATATGGTTCTTTGCTGGTGGGGTAATCTAAATATTCATTCTTTTTTGTCATTTTTTTATCCTTTATTTTGCTTTTTAATTAGAGAAGTTGTTGGTTTACAGAATAAAATACACAGCTACCATATACCACCCTATTATTAACACCTTGCATTAGTTTGGTACATTTTTCACACTTCATGAAAGGTCATCAACTGTAGAAGGGTTCACCATTTGCATGGTGCAGTCCTATGCTTGCTTGTTTTTTATTTTATTTTTATTCTAGTAACATATATACAACCTAAACTTTCCCCTTTTAAACAATACTGACATATGCAATTAAGTGGTGTTAATTATGTTCATGCTGTACTACCATTATCACTGTCCATTACCAAAATTTATGATCCAACCAATTAGAAATTCTGTAAAATTTAAGCATTAACCCCCCCATTCCCTAACTCATCCCATGCCCTGGTGACCAATATTCTAGATGCTAACTCTAAGAGTTTACTTATTCTAATTATTTAATAAAAGTGAGATGATACATGTCCTTGTGTGGCTGGTTTATTTCACCCAGCATGACGTCTTTAAGGTTGATCTAGTTATTGCAGGTATCAGAATTTCACTTCTTTTTACATCTGAAAATGTTCCATTTTATGAATATACTACATGTTCTTCATTTTTCTTTTTTAGTTCTTTTTTTTTCTTTTTTTCTTTAAAATATCTAAAGATCAGAGGTTATAAAAAATACAAATCTATTAAAAT
>JAQZBX010075573.1:0-14574 GCA_029593785.1 Cabassous unicinctus
TCCCAGACGGCTGATCCAGACATTTCCCTCTGTGGTGGTTTGGAGCTGCATGTACACCAGAAAATCATGTTCTTAAACTTCATTCATTCTGTTGGTGTGAACCCATGGTAAGTAGAACCTTTTGATGAGGCAACTTCAGTTAAGGGTTAGGACCCAGGCTTTCAAAGAATCCTTGGAATCCTTTATAGACAGAATGAAGTTCAGACGGATAGAGAGAAAGCCACGGAAGAAAGAAGCTGAAATTTAGTGGAACCTGGAAGAGAAGGGAGAGGCCAGGAGAGGCCGCCATGTGTGTTGCCATGTGACAGAGGAACCCAGGACCAAGGATCACCGGCAGCCAGCCCCAGAACGTCAGTTTTCGGGAAGAAAGCATTGCCTTGATGACAACTTGATTTGGACTTTCTTTTAGCCTCAAAACTGTGAGCAAATAAATTCCCATTGTTTAACATGGCCCATTTCATGGTATTTGCTTGAGCAGTCAAAGAAACTAAAACACCTTCCCTGACCACAAAGTCTTTTCTTCCTCTCCTGTCCAGCTTTTCCTCCCCACGTCCTACCCCCATGGCATTGACCCCACCCCTTTACTCTCTGCAGGTGGATTTTGCCTCCTACTTAGCTGAGAAAAATAGGAGGTGCATCCCATTGCACAGGTTGGAACCTACGGGAACCTGTATCAGCCCCCTCTGGTGAATGAGCATCCAAAATAGACCCAGGGTGGGTCCTGATCCTCTTCCTGGAGTCCTTTATAAATGGAGGAGAAAAAAGCCGCAGACATAGAAAAAAACTGCAGAGACAGAAAGGAAGCCAGAGGCTGAAATTAGCTGAACACAGAAACTGAGAGGAAGCCACTTTGGCCAGAAGCTGAAAGCATTGAGGCCCAGAGGATAGCGGAGAGACGAGCGGATGCCGCCACGTGCCTGGGCGCCCACAGCTGCAGCTCAGGGAGAAAGGATCTCCTGATGTGCCTGGATTTGGAAACTTTCACGGCTTCAGCGCTGTGAGATTTTAAATTAATAAATCCACCTTGTAAAAGCCAACGCATTTCTGGTATATTGCTCCCAGCAGCCTTTAGCAAACTAAAAGAGCACCCAAGCGAAAGGAGCTGGCACCCAAGTGCAGGCTGGCTCCAGGATCAGCTCTTGACACCAGCCCAAGGGTCTTAACCCCAGGATGTCTGTGGATAGAATCCAGGGGGTTGGTCCATGAACTTGTTTAGGAAAAGACAAGTCTTTATTTTCACTAACAGATAACTGAAATGTAGCCCTCCCTTCCATTACAAATGGCAGCCACAAGCCCCAGATGTGTAAGCTGGACCTGTGTCACCAACGGAATCACAGGAATTTTCACATCCTGCTGCGGTGGTTTCCGAAGTCTCAAAATATCGTCTGAGCTCATCGTTCTCTTGAAATGACTGTCACCGAATAATGCCTTGATCCTGCTACTCTAATGCATTAATCGATTATACAAACGATGAATCTCCCTGTATCAGGGTTGGTTCTGTATTTTTGATAACCGAATCGCAGCATCATTGGCTTCTTTGTGGCCCGATGTGTTTTATCGGATGTGTTTTAGAATTATTCTGAGAAGGAGGTCTGTGGCTTCCCCAGGTGACTCCAGAGTCCACCTCCCAGGAAGACTGAGGGGCCCTGCTGGGCTGAGCCTCCCACAGCCACCAGGCATGTCAGATCTGCCTTCTGGTTCCCTGCCCCAGTCCCCATCTAAGGTGCTGCCCCCTCATTTCCCATCACCCCTGATGAGGTCCAGGTCCTTGTCCAAGGGCCCCTGTTGGCTTGGCTACTCCCACCCAACAGTGGGATCTCTTCATAACCCCGTCTGAACCCTCCTGCCCCTGAAAAGAGGAGAGTCTCCACCGCTGGGCAGACGGGCCCCCGCCCAGTGCCTTCTCTGCCCCCTGCCCGCTTGCCAACCTTGGCTTGGTCCTGTACCCTAGCTGCCCACCTTTCCTTCTGTGCCCTTCTCATCCCTCCCCACGTGGGGGGGGGCTCAAGCATCAGCTCCCCCCTCCCCCAGGCGGGGCGGCTCAAGCATCAGCTCCCCCCTCCCCCAGGCGGGGCGGCTCAAGCATCAGCTCCCCCCGCCCCCACACGGTCTCTGGGTGGCGCTCACGGCTTTGGCCTCTTGCGTCCGCTTTTCTGCCTCCTAGTGAGTAAGCGTCTGACTGCTTAGTTCCATGCTTGCCTGCTGACAGCTTTGAAGCCTCACCCCTCCCTCTTCTCCTGGTGCCCGCTTTGGGCAGGCTGATAAGAAGACCTGGTGCTCCTTTCTTGGGTGCTGGGGGAAGATTCAAACTTGCACAAGTCCCTGTCTGGGAGCTCTCACTCAGCCCCACCCTCCGGCCCCCCAAGCCAGTTCCTTTCCCTGCTTGCGCCATCATTTCAGACCAGCTTGGGAGCCTGCCCTGTGCCCCGCACAAAGCCTCATGATGTAAGTAACACTTTTTCATACTCTCTTGAGGCATGCAAGTGTCATCTGTCTCCATATCCAAACCAAATTTTGAGTGTGTGTGTGTGTGTGTGGGGGGGGGCATCCTGTTTCTACAGAGTGGTCCCAACTCTTTCCTCCAGACTGGGAACTCCTAAGCAGAGGTGTAATCAGATTCCCCTCGTAGCCTCAGCCTCTCCACCCACACACGCTGTTCCCTCTGCTGGCAACACCCTTCCTCTACCTCTCCTCTTAAACATACATTTTCTTTTTAAATGAGCATTTCCTGTGTGCCAAGCACTTGCTAATCCCCTGATGTGCCTTCTGTCATCATCTCACAGCCCCATGAAAGGCTGCTCTGGTCCCAAGGCACCAAGAAGCAAAGGGATTTGCTCAAAACCATCCAGTTGCGGGGGAAGGTGCAGCCAGGGGGATCTGGTCCCACAGCTTACACTACCACCACCCCAGTCTGCCTTAAACACCCCTCCTCAAAGAAGCCTTCTTTGCCCCCAGCTGGCTCCCATCCTGCCCTTGGCTGGGTTAAGTTGCCACCATGCACTGAGATTAACTGGTCACTTGCATAAGCCTTGGCCACTGTCTGTTTCATGCATTGGATGGGGCATTCTGTTCCCTTTTCTCACGCTGCCTGCAAAGCACCCAGGAGGGGGCCCTGTACTCTCACGCTCTTGGAACACTGCCACTCTGTAAACAAGCCCAGGCCGGCCTCTGTGAGGATGAGGGACCACATCCCAGCTAACGAAACACCTGGACATGGGAGCAGCCAAGAGCCATCCAGCTGAGCCGGCCTCCACTGGCCAACCCACAGACTCGTGAGCTAATAAATGATTGTCGTTGGAAGCCATTAAGTTTTGCAGCAAGAGCTCACTGATGGTGAGGTCAATTTCCCCACCCCTCGATTCTGAGCTGGTCTGGCGAAATGCTTTGGCCAATGAGGTGAAAGGAAGAGGACGGTTCCTAGCTAGTCCTCTTGTACTTCCGCCATCATTGTGAGAAGGGCGTACCTTGTCTGCTTACTGCTCTCCAGGAGAAGGACAAGGAACACATGAAGCAGAGGCATCCCCAGCTGACCCAGGCAACCTCCAGACTCATGAGAAATAATAAGCCACTGGGTTTAGGGGTGTTTTGTTATACAGCAATAGCTGACTGATACAAGAGAGGACAAGTGTAAGAGACTTCAGTCTGACCAAGTGGAACTTGGGGCTGGGCAACCTCCATTATCAAGGCACACAAGCCCTCTTCTTTGGTGTCTTGGTAATAGGGGCCAACCTCATGGAAATTGTGTGATCATGAAGAAAGTTACAGGCAAAGGAAATAAACTAATCAGCCCCACTGGGAACTATGGGTCTGTTGTCTCTCCACTGACAAACCAAGGGTAAGGAAAATATCCATCTCAGATGTGAATGGATCCACAGGGCAAATCCCCTTCTATCCTTATTGACACCAGAGGGCAGGGAGGTGAACCAAGAACTGTTTGCTGGGAATATGAAATCAGATCATTTCAACACCCGTCACTTTGGAGATGCCCAGCTCGAGGGCACCCTATTACGTGTCCCAACTGGCCAACTTCCACTACAAATGTTTTTTCACACATTCATTACCACATTACCTGCTCATTCTTAGAAGGCCTCTATTGCTTCTAAACTGAAACCTGAGATCTTGGCAGAAGGAAGGTATTGGTCTCCTGACCTGTCTGCTCACAAGGCGAGTTCGGCTGTTCACTTGCCACCTTATGTTTCAAGGACTCGCTCTGCCTTGGTGACCTCCGTGATAAGACTCTAACCTGTCAGAGCTCTTGAACATCCTCTCTTCTCCAGCTTCCTTCATGCCCACAGGCTTCTGAAATTTTGCCTAAATTGTTTACTCTCCTGTGATGAGACCCCCTGGCTTCTGGCCATTTGCTTGGACTCTGGACTTCCGGCTCCGTGGCCCCTTCCTCCAGTTCCCATCCTCCAACACCACGCACATCCATCTGGGGCGGCTTACCTGGACCTGCCTCTGAGCCTCTGTGCACTGATCCCTGGTAGCTTCCTGAGTTGTCTGGCCTGCTTTCAGCCTGCCCAGTCTGCTGCCTCTTGAGTTCTGGTGGGAAGTTCACTCTGTTGCGCCCCACGAACTTGTTCTCGCAGACGTATGCACATTGCCTGGGGTGTTGTCCACAGATGGAGATGCAGCTGATGCAGTCATTCAGGAGCTGGTCATAGTACCTGCCTTGCTCCTTGTGGCAACTGAGTGACTCTGGGAGAGAGAAATGAGTAGATGCTAATGGGAAATGGAGTCCTGAAGGAGTTTTGTGTTTGGCCTCAAAGGGCATCAAAGTTAAAACACAAACAAACAAACAAACAAAAAATCACACACACAGTCCCATTACCAAAAAGCAAGAAATATTCAAGTCCTTTTCCAGTATACAAATTGAAGGCTATACATTGCCCTGTAAGTACTGTTTTAGCTGCATCCCACACTTACTGATATGTAGTTCAAAATGTTTTTAACTTTTCATTATTTCCTTCTGACTTGTAGCTTATTTTAAAATGCATTTTTAGTATCCAAACCTATAAGCATTTTCTAGTTATCTTAGAAAACTGATATTTAGGTAAATTACATTGTCACTCAAATTCCTTACTTGCATTTTTCAAATCCCATCAAGGAGAAACAGTTTGTGTTAATAGAAGAAAGAGAAAGGGAGAAACGAGAATCTTTGGTAAGTTGAGGGAAGAAGCTGGAAGGAGGATGGGAGAGCTTACACTAATAGAATGTCTTCTCTCTTATTAGCAAATGAGAGTAGCAGGTGCTTAAACAGGTATCAGTGGCAAGGAGCAGAAACCAAGCAATGGGTGACCATTCTACTTCACTAGAGGGTAGTGGAGTCAGACAGTCCTTGGATCAAATCTTGACTTTTCCACTTTTACACTGTGTGATATTGGATAAGTCACTCACCCTCTCTGAGCTCCACTCAACAAGTACTTATGAAGCACTTAATATATGCCAGGTTCTGCTCTAGGCTCAAGTCAGAAGTGGTTTCTCCCCTCAGGGAGTTCCCAGTCTACTGGTTGATAAGGACATGAAACAAAATACACACAAATGATATAATTACAAATGCCATAGGTTCTACCAAGGGAAAGAACAAGTTATAAAAGAGAACCATTTTAAAGACCCTTCTATGGTAGAGACTCATCATTGAGTATTTACAGGTAAAATGACATGAGGTTTTGGATTTTCTTTAAAATACGAAAAAGAAAAGGTGATCGGGGAATAGAAAGGCAGAATTTTTATGATTTTTTGAAGGTGGTGCTCGGTACACAGGAGTGTATTATTATGTTCTCCTCTTTGTGTTTTTTGTATGGTTTGATCATTTCTATAACAAAAAGATTTCAAAGGCAGTGAAAACAGAGAAAGACAAGGTGGGCCTGATTGCTACCAGGCAGTAAGAGGAGGCCTCTGCAAAAAAGGGACTTTGGGGAAGAGGGAGTGCTGGGAAGGAGAACCAATGAGGAAAAGCATTCCAGCAGAGGGAACAGCAGATGCAAAGTCCTGGGGCAGGAGAGAACACGGCATGCTTAAGAAACTGGAAAGATGGCTAGTGTGGCCAAACCAGACAGCTGGAGGGGTGAAGAGGGGCCCCGTTGTGTGTCTCTTCCCACCACTGCCTGCAGGGCTGAGGGGTGACTTGGCCTGCCCCCGGGCTCTGCCACAGAACTCACTGCAGAAGGCTGCACAGGTGCGTGGGCTCCTACGGCTGCAGATGGGCTTGCAGGAGACGCAGTTCTTCAGCAGAGGGTCCCAGTACTGCTCCTCAGGACAGGATTCCATGGCCGCTGGGGTCCATAAGCCCTGTGGGGCTGAGTGGCAGGGAGTTGTGAGGGCTGCCGGATGCCTCAGCCCAGCCTCTGCTTCCCGGCTGAGCACGGGGCCTCTCTTCTGTCTCGGCCAGCAGAGGGGAAGCAGACAAAGCCGGTTCCAACCCGAGCTGCACGTTGGGTGACCTCGGGCTGCCACCTCCCCTCTCTGAGCCTCAGTCTCCCCACCTGTGGGGTGGTTGTTGGGAGGGGTGAGCACATGCCCTGCTCTCTGTTGTCCCCTTGGTATAAAATGCTCTGTCCTCTATCGCCACCCCATCCCCTCAACCTGGTTAGCTCCTCTCATCCTTCAGATCTCAGTTGTTTGTTTTGTTTTGTTTTTCAGGAGGTACCGGGGATTGAACCCAGGACCTCATACATGGGAGGCAGGTGCTCAACCACTGAGCTACACCTGCTCCACAGATCTCAGTTTAAAATTCACATCCTCAGGAAAACCTTTCTGACTTTCCCAAGACCAGGCCAGCACCGCCCCCCCTCCACACACACACACATACACTGATAATGTCCTTTACTTGTCACTGGTCTCACTTCACATTTTTGAGTGTGACTATGGGAAACTGTCTCCTCCACAAACCGTGCACATCCTGCCATCAGGGAAGGGGTCTATTTTCTCTTTTTTCCTGCTCATTGCTGGGTCCCCAGAACCTCGAGAGTGCCTAGAATCTAGTAGGTGAATGAATTTTTAGAAAAGCAGACCTCGCCAGTGCCCAGCATACAGCAAGCACTCGATAAATGTCCCTTTTTTTTTTTTTTTAAATCAAGGTGTGAAACACATACAACAAAGTGTGTAGAGTGCACAAATCTTAAGTGCACAGACTGGTGAATTTTCACATACGTCTATTTACCGACACAAATATAGAACATTTTCTACACCCTGAAGGCTCCCTGGGGGACTCCCTCCACTTCAATACCCGTGCCCAGAGGTAACTACCACTTTGACTGATCTTGAACTTGAGTCCCACATGTTGAGACTCGTTCACGTTGATGCTGTAGCAGCACTTTTTGTATTGCTGTCTTCCATTATATGGATGTATCACCTCTTGTGTAATTTTCTGTCTGATTTCATGACAGTTGCTTCCCCTAACACCTTCTCCTTTGAAACATTCTGCAAGTCATTCGTTTATCCATCAAGGAAACTAAGCTGAGAAAAGATCAGCAGTTTCTTGTTTAACAAGGCAGCTTAGATACGTGGGTTCATCTTCCTTCCCTCTTGAAACCGTACTAAAATGACAGTAAAGGACATTTGTCCTCAAGGATGGGAAGAGAATGAGAGAAGAGAATACAGCAGGGGGCAGATGTCAGCAACATTTTGGAAGATGGAAGGCAGGTGGACTGGGACAACTGGCTTCTGATTAAGATTTCCCTGGTTGGATGCTTGTAGCAGGAAGAGGCTGAGAGGAGACAGAATTGAGATTTCCAGAACTGGGGACACCAAGTGCCTCTGAAGGTAGGGGTGGAGGTGAGGCTGTGAATGGAGGATTGATTGGAACTCTGTATAAAGAGGTCTTGACCCCAACGAGATCCCCAACGGAGAGAGAAGGTGGTGGCTCCCCGACCCAAGCAGAAGATGGGGGGGGTCTCCCCAAGTCCTGCTGAGGGTAGGGAAGAGGTGTGTTAAGTGAAAATCTTCCTCCTAATTGGTAAGACTCTCCCCCAAACACTCTCACCTAATGAGTGTTTGTGGCCAGGCTTTTAAAGTTGCTTTCCTATCACCCTACAATTGGTGGAAAATAGAGAGAATTGTGCTCTGGGAAAACTGACCTAGAAATAAGGGCGGTGTGGCAGTTTGAAATTATTTATGAATTCCAAAAAGAGAGATTATGTTTGTAAACTGGTCTGTTCCTCCGGATGTGATACCCTTTGATTGTATTAGATTCAGCTGAGATGTCTTGATTAAATTAGGGCTCGATTCGACCACATCATTAGGGTATGCAGGGTTGAGTTCCCACCCCCTTGGTGGGCTGATAAAACAGACTCTCACATGGAAAAAAACACAAAGAGGAAGAGAGACAGCTCATTAGACATGGCAGAGGCCCCGGGAAGAGAGATGAGCCTGATAGTTTACAGCTGACCTTGTGAAGAGACCAGAGCAGCTGAGCCTGGAAAGAAATGAGCCCCAGGAAGAGAGACGAGCCTTATGCCAACCTATAGCTGAGATGGGAAGAAGCTGGACCCACGGAGCCTTAAGAGGAAAAGGAAGGCTGAACCTTTGCAGATGTCATCCGCCATCTTGCATCAACACATTGCCAATGACTTGGGTGAGAAAGTACCTTTTATGGTACCTTGAGTTGGACTCTTTAGGGCCTTGTAACTGTAAACTTCTACCCCAAATAAATATCCTTTATAAAAGCCAACAGATTTCTGGTACTTTGCATCAGCACCTCTTTGGCTGACTAATACAGACAGGTAGGGGATTCTCTCAAGAAAATGGCCAGGTCCCTACCTGATCATCCTAAAGTGAAGCTTATATAGTCACAAGGCCATTCATTTATGCAGAACTTCCAATTGGCCATTAGTGCCTCAATCTTAATTGTGAACTAACAGCAAAGTTTGCCTGACATTGGAGAACTGCCCTGAACAGGAAAGAAAATTTGAACCAAACAGAAGAAACAGGCTTGGTGCCAACAAGACCTTGCAGGGAACAGAGAGAACTTAAAAAACAACACAACAGGGAAACAGATGTGGCTCAAGTGATTGGGCTCCCGTCTACCATATAGGAGGTCCAGGGTTCAATTCCCGGGGCCTCCTGGTGGAGGCAAGCTGGCCCGAGCGGAGGGCTGGCCCATGCGGAGTGCTGGCCTGTGCAGAAGTGCTGACCCATGCAGAGAACTGGTGCAACAAGATGATGCAACAAAAAGAGACACAGAGGAGAGACAATAAGAGATGCAGCAGACCAGGGAGCTGAGGTGGTGCAAGAGATTGAGCGCCTCTCTCCCACTCTGGAAGGTCCCAGGATTGGTTCCTGGTGCCACTTAAAGAGAAGACAAGCAGACACAAAAGAACACACAGCGAATGGACACAGAGAGCAGATGAGGGGGTGGTGGGGTGGTGGAGAGGAATAAATAAATAAATAAATAAATTTTAAAAAAAAAGACAATGAGCAAACAGATGAAGGAGCCATCTGTTGAAGAAAACTTCCCAAAACTAGGAAAGAAAAGATAGGAAAATGATGGAATCATTTCAAAAGGTCCAAAGATTGATTAATAAGAGTTCCAGACGGCAAAATGTAAACCATAATGTAAACCATTGACCATGGTTAGTAGCAATGCTTCAATATTTGTACATCAATTGTAACAAATGTACCATACACATGTAAAATGTTATTAATGGGGGCGTGTGGGAGAGTGGGAGGGGTTTGGGTATATGGAAATCTCTATATTTTCTATGTGACTTTTCAGTAACCTCAAGCTTCTGTGAAGATAAAGTGAAAAAAAGATATTGGGAGAATATATAGAAGAAATTGCCACTGTACATAAAAGACAACAGATCTCACAGTGATGAAAGACAATGAAAAAAAATTTTTAATTTTATTATTATTTTATTATTATTTTTTATTTCTGTATTTTACTTGTTATTTTTAATTACTCTTATTTTATTTGCTTATTATTTATATTTTTGGTTTTTTTTACTTTGTTTTGGGGAAGGTTTTGGATCACAGAAGGGTCATAACTGGCAGGGGAGGATCACTCGTCTGGGGTATCAGTGATGGTGGGATATGTGGGAAGGGGTGCACCTGGGGCATGCCTCTATGGCATATGAATATGTTCGAGTGGTCATGAGGCTTTGTATCAGTGGTGGAGTCCCACACAATAACCGAAAGAATATTGAATTCCTATCCCGGAAAGTCCTGCAACATTCTCTAATAGAGTATCAAGAATCCCCTGAGTACACGGGCAGTGCCTAGCAAAGACAGACAGACCATTATGCCAGGCCCTTGATATTGACAGTTGTACTTATGAACCTTTTCTAATAAAATAGAAACTTAGCCTCGTATTATATATTATCTAAAAGTAACCTCCTGAAAACCTCCTTGTTGCTCAAATGTGGCCTCTCTCTAAGCCAAACTCAGTGTATAAATGCACTACCTTCCCCTCAGCATGGGACATGACTCCCAGGGATGAGCCTCCCTGGCACTGAGGGATTATTACCAAGAATGGACTAGCGATGAATCTGGAAAAAGACCTTGACCAAAAGGCAGAAATACTAAATACAAATGAGTTTTTATGGCTGAGAGACTTCAAAGTGAGTTGGGAGGTTATTCTAGAGGTTACACTTATGCATGTCTCAGCAGGTTCTCATTGATTGCCACAGTAAACCATGCCTCACAGTGGGGCTCCTGAGGGCTCTAGATACATGTAGACACTATAGGCAGGGCAGACAATCTTGGGAATTTGGCACCCTGACAATGGGCCTTATTTTGGAATATATGCACCCCAATGTAATAGAGTTAGAGTCATTTATAATTTCCTTACACATGGTTTTTCTGCCCCTTTTATTTGAACTTATAATTAGCACTATACTTGTTAAAATATGTCCCAGGGACTTAAATCTTTGGGCTGTCCATGTGCCAGTTGAGCCCTGAATCTCAACAGAATTGCAACACCTACTCACCGGTTCATTGGACCTACCCAGGACAACTAACAAGGAGATGATGATAGGCATTGTCCATCCCAGAAAGCAGAGAGTGTTTGCAAATGCAAGCAATACAGTTCCATCCATCTGCCCCATGGGAGCTAAGCCCTCTCTCAATCAGAGACAGGGTGGGTATCACCATCCCCAAATCCTCAAGATTAAGGAATGGACAAACAGAAGGGTAGGAAGCAACTATGGACTAAAGTAGACTTATGATTATTCTAGCAATGGAAGAACTCGTATCATTGATATAAAGGCAGTGGCCACCAGAGGTTCTGAGGGGATAGGGGGAAGAATAGGTGCAAAATGGGGGCATTTTTGGGACACTGGAATTGTCCTGCATGACATTACAATGATGGATGCAGGCCATATACATTTTGTCAAAACCTATAAAATTGTGTGGGGCAAAGTGTAAACCATAATGTAAACTAAAGTCCTTGGCTAGTACAATGCTTCAATATGTGTTCATCAGTTGTAACAATGTACCACACTAATGAAAGATGCTGTTAATGTGGGAAAACGTGGGAAGGGGAGGGAGGGTATATGGGAATCTCCTATATTTTTGATGTAACATTTATGTAATCTAAAGCTTCTTTAAAAATAATATATATATATAAAACTTTCTTTGTATTTGAAGGTCAATAGATTAAACATGATGCATAAAAAAGAGTTCCAGGAAAAACAGAGCTGAAGGTCATGAGCTTCCAGACTGAAAAAGCCAATTAAATGTCCAGCACAATAAATTCTCACAAACCAAGACACATCATTGTGAAATTTAGGATCAACAGAGATTAAGAAAGGATTCTAGACCTTCTTGAGAATAAACAGATGACCTACAGAGCTTTGTGAGTTAGGAAGTCAGGGGACATCTCAAAAGCAATGCCAGAAGTGAGAAGAAAGTAGAACAAATGTATGATAGAAAATTATTTTTAGTCTAGAACACTATATATTATCTATCAAATGTGGGGTAGATCTTCAGTTATTAGACATGCAAGATCACAAAAATTGTATCTTCCATGTACCACTTCCTGGTAATCAACTGGAGGATGTGCTCCATCAAAATTAGGTAGTATGCAAAAAAAGCAAGAAAAACAAGATTCATCACAGTAAAGAGATGAAAATGGAAATTCTCAGTATAGTGGTGAAGGAAATCCTGGGGTGACAGTTGCTTGTAGGCCTAGAGGACATCCTAAAATAGGGGAAGAGAGGGAGGGATGTCTCTAATAAAATCATGGAAACAATAGATAAGGAAGTGTGTTTGACCATACTGAGAGGAGTTTAACAGCTCTGTCACAGAATTGAGATATGTTACTGACATATGCTTAGAAAACTAAAGAGGCAAGGCTCTAGTAGACCCATATGGCAGTGTAAGAAGCTCCAAGGTGCTGTTCCCCCACAGAATCTTTGAACAACTAGCAAAAACTGGCAGAGCCATCTTCCTCAGGACTCTGGAAAATAGTTAAAGGGTTGCAGTAACTGGGTGAGCTGAATCAAGAAAATACAGCTTTAAAAAATGGTAGGAGACACTAAAAAATACAACAAAAGGTAAATAAAAATAAATGGTAGGAGAAGCTTGTGGTGCTCTTGCTGACCCCTCTGGTGAAATGTGGAGCCAGTGCATTACGGGTTCCTGGCCCTGGGGTGTCCATATGTGGGTGCCAATCTACAGGGCTGCATCCCGAAAGACTGAACCAGGAAACTTGTCTCTGGCTCACCCTCCCAGGAATTGCCCTGCAGGCAGAAGCAGCTGCAACTGTGCAAGAAAGAATTAAGTCAAAGCGGCCAGGGGCAAAGAATTACCTGACTTAAGTCATATGATGGAGCACCTGAGAGGAATAGAAGGGAATAGAGGGGGCATTCAGATTCCTGTAAACAAAGGAATTCTTAAGGCCACAGCAAGCCCAAGTCCAGGTTGAGAGGCAGGCTTAGAAAAGATAGGGAGGACACCACAGTTCACTTTGGCCTTGGGCTTATTTTCTTGATAGGAGGGCTAAACTCCAAGGGAGAGCACAAGCCAAAGCAGAGCCAATTTGCTAAGACTGTGAAAGATTTTTTTTTTTTTTGGTATTGGTTTGTTTGTTTCTGCTAGCTCCTGGCACTCAAGGAAATATCTGTTGTATCATTAGCTGGATACACAATTAAGGAACAGATAGCTGAGAGACTAAATGTCAGAGTTAACAATTTAAAATATTAAAATGTACAGTATGCAACAAAAGATTACAGCACACACACACAAACAAACAGGAAATGATGGCCCATCCAAAGGAACAAGATAAAAATCCAGAAACCACCAATGTGGAATACAGGATCATGGGCCTATTGGACAAAGGCTTAAAAAAAAACAAACAACACCCACAATTTTCAATATGAAAAACACAGAGAAAGAACTAAAGAATGTCAAGAAAACAATGAATGAACAAGATGAGAATCTTAATAAAGAGATAGAAAGAACCAAACAGAAATACTGGCACTGAAGACCTTGATAACAGAAATGAAAAATTATCTAATAGGTTTCAACAGCAGATTGGAGCTGGCAGAAGAAAGAATCAGTGAACTCTAAGAAAAGACAATTGAAGTGATTCAGGCAGAGGAGCAGAAAAAGAAAGAATGAAAAAAGTCAATAAAGCCTAAGAGACCTGTGAGACACCATCAAGAATATCAATATATGCATTCTGGCAGTCCCAGAAGAAGAAAGAGAGAGGGGGCAAAAGGAGTAATCAAAGAAATAATGGCAGAAAACTTCCAAATTTAATAAAAGATTTAAATATGAACATCCAGGATGCCCAAGAAATCCCAAACAAGATAAATTCAAAGAGCATCATGCCCAGACATATGGTAGTCAAACTGTCTAATGCCAAGGACAAAAAAGAGTTCTGAAAGACAAAAGTAACATGTTTTGCACAAGAGAGTACCAATAAGATTATGTGCCAATTTCTCATCAGAAACCATGGAGGCAAAAAATGCTGAAAGAAAACAATTGCCAACCAAGAATTTTATATCCAGAAACATTGTCTTTCAAAAATGAGGGAGAGATTAAGACATCCAGATAAACAAAAGTTGAGGGAATATGTCACCACTAGACCTGCCTACAAGTAATGTGAAAGGGAGTTCTTCAGACTGAAAGGGAAGGACACCAGGCAGTGTATCAAAGTGGCATAAAGAAAGAAAGACCTCCAGTAAAGGTAACCATATGGGTAATTATAAATGCCAGTGCTATTGAATTATAATTTTTGGTAAGTAATTCCATTTTTTCCTTCTTACAGATTATAAAATGGAAATGGATAAAAAGTAATTATATATCTATGATTTTGAATGTACCATGCAAAAAGAAACAATTTGTAACAAATAAAGCAAAAAGGTGGGGAGTGGGAGGGATACAGAAATAGTGTATGTATATGCTATTAAAGTCAAGTTAGCATCAAAACCGGGAAGCGGGTGTGGCTCAGTGGATAGAGCCCCCATTTACCATATGGGAGGCCCGGGTTCGCGTCCCGAGGCCTCCTTGTGAGGGCACGCTGGCCTGAGCGGTGCGGTGGGCTGATGCAGCAACCTCACGGCAGGAAGCGGGTGTGGCGCAATGGATAGAGCACCCGTTTACCATATGAGAGGCCCCGGGTTCGCTTCC
>JAQZBX010075574.1:0-14534 GCA_029593785.1 Cabassous unicinctus
CAGGTGCTAAAATGCAAATGTATAAAAGGTAATGATAAATCTGCTTTTGACATATGCTGTACAAAGATATAAATGGTAACAAGTGTAAAAAATGTTGGAGTGCAGTGGAGTATAGGAAAAGTATATGAGCAGGCTATTGAAGTTCAGTTGGTATCCAAACGATTGTTACATGTTGAGGATGTCAAATTTTAACCTCATATTAAACATAAAAAAAAAAGATGAAAAATATATCCAGAGAGGAATGAAAAGGCATTCAATATGGTACAACACAAAAGATTAAATAAATACAAAAGTATGCATTAACAGATATGAGAGAAAATAAAGGTATAAGACTTATAAGGCTAAAAAGCAAAATGTCAGAAAAAATTCTGTATATTCAGTAGTGACTTTAAATAAAAATGGATTAAACTCTCCAGTAAAAAGGCTGAAATTTACAGAATAGATAAAAAAGTATGACCCAACTATAAGCTCTCTGAAAGAGACTTACCTTAAATTCAAAGATACTTGTAGACTGAAGGTGTAAGGATGGAAAAGAAAATATACTGTGCAAGTAGTAACCGAAAGAGAACTGGTGTGACTATAGTAACATCAGCTAAAATAGCCTTTAAGTCAAAACAGTTATGAATGGCAAATTTTCATTACAAACTAATAAAAAGGACAATTCAACAGGAAGATATAACATAAATAAATATGCACCTAACAGCTGAGTCCAAAATTACATGAAGCAAATTCTGACATATTTGAAGGTAGAAATGGGTGGCTTTATATCAGGAGTAGGAGACTTCAATACTCTGCTCTTCATAATGGATAGACCATTGAGTCATAAAATCCATAAGAAAGTACATTACTTGAATTATGCACTAAATCAACTAGACCTAACAGACATACATGGAACATTGAAACCAACAAAAGCATAATACATACTTTTATAGAGTGCACATGGATAATTATCCAAGATTGACCTGCTGTTGGGTCACAAAACAAGTATCAATAAATTAAAAAATATTTAAATCATGCAATGTATATTCTCAGGCCACAAGAGAATGTAACTAAAGCTCTATAACAGAAGATAAATGGAAAATTCACATATATGTGGAAATTAAACAACATTCTCTTAAAAAACCAATGGGGTAAAGAGGAAATCAGAAGCAAAATTTGGAAAAATCTTGAGGTAAATGAAATTGAATATACAACATACCAAAATTATAGTTTGCAGGAAAGGCAGTGGGGAAAGGGAAATTTATAGCTGTAAATGCTTACATTAAAAAGTAAGAAAGAATTCAAATCAGAGACCTATCCTCAAAACTAGAAAATCAGAAAGAGAAATGCAAACTCGACCCAAAGTGAGTAGAAGGAAGGAAATAAGAAAGATTAGAGCAGAGATAAAGGAAATAGGGGGGAAAATAGACTAAACAATTCCAAAAGTTTGTTCTTAGAAAAGATCAATAAAATTTACAAAATATTAGCTAGAGTGAGAAAGAAAAAAGAGGGAAGATACAAATAACAAAAATCAGAAATGAAAAGTGGGACATTAAGACTGATCCCACTGAAATAAAGACGGTAAACTGGTCGCTTCCGGTGCTTATCTCATCAGGGGGGCTATGGCCGCCACCCAGGGCCACGGGCTCCTGCAGTGCTTGTGGGCGCATCTCAGAGGTGTCACCTTCTGTTGGCTGCTCCTCCTGGAATCTCGCGGGAGGTGGGAGTCTGCAGGCTTCTGGGGACCAAGGCTTGGAGGAAGTGCAGGGGTGAGCCAACCGCTGAGTGTGTTGGTGCAGCGCAGAGAAGCTCAGAAGATAAAGTAACAGTCCACTTTATAAACCGTGATGGTGAAACATTAACAACCAAAGGACAAGTTGGTGACTCTCTGCTAGATGTTGTGGTTGAAAATATTCTAGATCTTGATGGTTTTGATGCATGTGAGGGAATCAAAGCCTCCTCTACCTATCACCTCAACTTTGAAGGGCACATTTTGGAGAAGTTATGAGCAATCACTGATGAGAATGACATGCTTGATCTGCCTGTTCGAGTACCTGACCCAGTGGCGAATGACAGACAGTCCACTGATATGGACAAAAACTCTTAAGCTACAATATGTGGGAATATTTTCATGAAATTTTACTTATTTTTATAATGATTATTTCTTAATGTAATTAAATGAGACCATGGGTGAATGGATTTATTGTTATATCTAGCTTTGCTATTTTAAATTTTACCTTGCATAACTACTGAATTTTGTAGTTATGAAAGAGAAACATGATATAATAGGGATTTAAGGAAAAGGAACAGAAAATCCAGTGAGTTACACAAACACCACCTGGAAGAAAATCCTGAGGCACAGCTTTCAGTCTGCTCACACGGGCAAGTTAACACAAAGAAGTTATCAGAAGACAGCTAGCAGCTTCCCCCCAGCAGCTGCGTTATCAGAATGTACCTTGCAACATTCTCATATGGCAGAAAGAAAGGAAACCAGAACGGGCACCACCATCATCACCCGCATACTATCATAAACACTTCGCAACACCTCAGGGCTCAAGGAGAGTAGCTGGAAACCAACTACCACGTGCCAGAAACCCCTAGAAACCAAACCACCCAATGAATTTTCACCCTCTTTGTCCTAAATACTCCAATCTGTGTAAACCCTAACCCCCAATGATAGCCAGTAAAACCAGAAAACCCTAGAGAGAGGACATGCATGTTTCACCCTGTAGTATGCCCGCACCCATTTCTCAGATCACATACTAACTTTTTTCTAATTTCTTAATAAACTCTTTAATCCATTGCCTACCTTATGGTATGTCCTTATATTTCTTTATGTGACATGGCCAAGAACCTAGACCCTGGCTCCGATAACGAAAGTATGCAATCTTCATTTTGGTTAAATTTTTTAAATGTCAACCAAATATTAAAACACAGTGAATATGCTAAAACCTAACATATTTTACCTTACAATTGCTTAATGTCATAAGCAAGATATTTTCATATAAATCTTATGTCTGCTCACCTATAAGATAGTTTAAAAAGCTGTGATTATCCCTGTTTGATCTAGGTGAAGGCAGGAATCTAAAATGGCTTTTCTAGGACCATACAATAGTTAGATCATGTTCGAGAACCTACATCTTGCACTGCAAGTTAAATGTTCATACTGAAACCAGAAAAATTATGAATATCTTTCTTAAAACAGTAAATAAATGTGAATGTGTATGGACAAAAATATTTAATTGCTCAGTGAACAATTTCAAAGACAGTTATTAACCTTATAAAGAAATATTTCAAAATTTGATTCATTGAGAAGTAAGGTCTGAACATAGGCATTATAACACTATGAAAGAAGTTTGATTTTTTTTTCTGACAATACTGGAAGAATAAACTAAACATATCTTTTCTTTCCTCTTCTAAACAGAATGATATATCTTTGAAATCTTTTAAAAAGTAGTGCTGAATTGTACCTCTCTGTCTGTTGTGGAATGGGAATCTTATGAATTAGGTTTTACTCTGTCTTGTTTCAGAAAAGGAAATGAACAGGATGCTGCACTGCACAGCTCCAGGGGATGCCATTCCCTTAATTTAGGCTGAATTTGTACAGCATTATGCATTAGTCCCAGAAGTGAGGGAATAGTTTTGAACACCACAGATGAACAATTACTAATGAAAAATATTTGTATTCTTATTTTTACTAAAAATAAATTTGTACAAGTGAGTAAAGGGGTAGACAGTTTACTTTCTGCAAGTATATTAGAAGTAGGACTAATTGTGGAAAAGATCAGAACAAATTAGTGAAAAAATGTGAGCTATAAGACAACTGAATTATCATCAAGTACATCATACAGTAATGATCATTTTTATAAATATTTGTCGAGTACTATATTTGGCATGAGGCAGTTTTTAATGCCCAATGGGAAATACAAAGCTGAACAAGGCAAGGAATATCCTGAGGCAGCTCATCTTTTATCAGCAAAATGTAGAACATATGCACAAAACATTTGCTTGAACTAAAATGACCACTTCGCCAAATAAGGATTCTTTTCAAGTAATTAATATGTAAATCCTGATTAGGAAGAACTTGAGTCTTATAATGTTCATTAGGTGTTTAATAATTATTTTGTGTCTTCTATGTGAAGAGAGCTTTAAAAAAATGTGTTCTCTAAGTAGCTTTAATGTTCTTTCTGTATTCTTGCATGGATTACCAAAATTTTCCTTTCTAGAGCTACATGGTTTTAGATTTTAAAATTAGAAAAGTTCAAGTTAATGAAGTTGAATTATATTAATTAAATAAAACCTACTAAACTTAAAAAAAATCTATAAATTCTGTTCATACTATCCTTATGAACAACTGTATGCCAAAAAATTAGATAACCTAGATTAAATGGACAAATTCCTGGAAATACACCCACCACCTACAATGACTTAAGAAGAAATAGAAGATCTCAACAAACAGATTACTAATAAAGAGACTGAATGAGCAATCAAAATCCTCCCAACAAAGAAAATCTCAGGACCAGATGGCTTCACAGAAGAATTCTACCAAACATTCCAAGAAGACTTAACTCTAATTATACTCAAACTCTTCCAAACGTTGACAAGAAGGAACCTTCCCTAACTCACTCAACAAGGTCAATGTCACCTTCAAACCAAACCCAGATGAAGATACCTTAAAAAAAGAAAATGATAGACCAATATCTGTTTTGAAAAAAGATGCAAAAATCCTAAACAAAATGCTAGCAAACCAAATCCAATGGCACAATAAAATATACCATGAAGTTGAATTTATCCCTGCTAGAGAAATGTCCTTCAAAATATAGAAATCATTTAATGTAATGAGTCATATTAACACAACAAAAGGCAAAACCACAAAATAACCTCAGTTCATGCAGAAAAGGCATGTGACAAAACAAAGAACCCTTGATAAAAACACTTAGAACACTAGGAACAGAAGGAAAATTCCTTAACTTGCAAAATTGCATAAATGGAAATCACACAGCTAACATCCTACTTAATGATGAAAGACTGAAAACTTTCTTTTTAAGATCAGGAACAAGAAAAGGATGCCCATTGTCACCATTGCTATTCAACATTGTACTGGAAGTTTTTGCAAAAGCCGTTAGGCAAGAAAAAGAAATAATAGGCATCCAAATGGGAAAGGAAGAAGTAAAACTTTTTCTATTTGCAGATGATATGATCCTACATATACAAAATCCTTTAAAAAAGTCCACTACAAAGGCCTTAGACTAATGAATTTAGCAACATGGCAGGGTACGAGATAACATTCCAATATCAGTAGTGTTTCTATACACAAGCAATGAACAACCAGAAGAAGAAATCAACAAAAAATTCCATCAAAATAGCAACTAAAAAATGCAAATATCTAGGAATAAATCTTACCAGGAATGTAAAGGACTTGTATACAGAAAATGTCAAACCATTGCTAAAAAAAATCAAATATGATGTATATAAATGGAAGGATATTGTGTTGTCATGGATTGGAAGACTAATCATCACTAAGATTCAATCCTACCCAGAACAGTTTTTAGTTTCAATGTATTTCCAATCAAAATTCCAACCAATTTCTTTGCAGAAATGGAAAAGCCAATCATCAAATTTATATAGGAGGGGTAAGAGTCCCAAATGGCTGAAGCCATCTTAAAACCACCAATGAGGTTAGAGGGCTCACACTTCCTAAGTTAAAACTTATTACAAAGCCAAGCCACAGTAATCAACACAGCATGGTTCTGGGACAAGGAGAGCCATATAGACCAATGGAATAAAACTGAGAACTCAGAATCAACCTTCACATTTGTGGGCAACTGATTTTGAAAAGGTAGCAAAGACCACTCAATGGGGAAAGAATAGTCACTTCAACAAAAGTGCTGGGAAAACAGGGTCTCCATTTGCAAAAAAAATGGAGGAGCACTAACTCATACCATATACACCAATCAACTCCAAATGGACCAAAGACCTTAATATAAGAGCTGGAAATATCAAATTCCTAGAAGAAAATGTAGGAAAGCTACTTCAGTAGCTTGTGTGAGGCAATGGTTTCTTAGACTTTATACACAATGCACAGGCTACAAAAGAAAAATAGATAAACAAGACCTCATCAAATGTAACATATAAAAACTTTTGTACTTCAAAGAATTTTATTATGAAAATCAAACAACAAATTACAGAATGGAAATACTTGAAAACCACATATCTAGTAAAGATTTAAAATCCAGAATATGTAATGAAATCCTTCAGCTTAATAACAAAATGTTAAACAGCACAATTTAAAAATGGACAAAAGACATGAACATGCTTTTCTCCAAATAAGGTATACAAATGGACAGAAAGCACATGAAGAGATGTCCAATATCATTCACCTTCACAGAAATGCTGTCAAAACTAAATGAGAGCATTTCACACCCACAAGAAAATAAGTGCTGGAGAGGATGTGGAAAAATAGGAACACTCATCCCTGGGGTCAATGTTAAATTGTGCAGCTTCTGTGGAAGGCAGTTTGGGAATTCAGCATATAGCTATGTGTAGAACTAACACTTGGCTTGGCAATCCCACGGCTAGGTGTACACTCCCAAAAATTGAAGACATGGTCTTGAACAAATATTTGCACTGTGTTGTTTATAGTGGCATTATTCACAATTGCCAAAAGATGGAAGCAACCCACGTGTATATGTATATGATATTATTTGGCTGTAAAAAGGCATGAAGTCTTGAAACATGACAAAATGGATGAACCTTGAAGACACAGTGTTGAGGAAAATAAGCCAGAAACAAAAGGAAAAAATTTGTATGCTCTCACTGATTTGAAAGAATTGGTATAAATAAATAAATAGGTGGCATCTAGAATATAGGTCTCCAGGGATGAAGTCAGCATAGAGAATGGGAAGTTAAGGATTAAAATTTACAAAGTTTCTATTTGGAATATGGGAATATTTGGGAACAGATAGTGGTGATGGATGGTAACATAGTATTGTGAATGAAATCAACAACACTGAAATACATATCTGAATATGAATAAAAGGGAAATGGTTAGATTGCATATATGTTAATCAAAAATTTTTAAAAAATCCATGAACTGTCTTACTTCAATAGGCACTGTCCATATAGTTGGGGGATTCTTTCTGTTCTATTAGAGAATGTATCACGACATCCCTGGATGGCAAATCAGTAGTCTTTCTGTCATTGTGGGGGTCTCCACCCACCAAGACAGTGCCCCATGACTACTTGAACATATTCATATACCATAGAGGCATGCCCCAGGTGCACTCCTCCTCATGCATTCCGCCATCATCAACATCCCACACCAGTGATCCTTCCCAGATACAGTTGTGATCCTTCTGCAATCCAAAACCTCCCCTCAAAAAAGGAAAAAAAAAACAAAAAACCAAAAACCAAATAAATATAATAATAAAATAAAATAATAGTAATACATAAAAATAAATAAAAATAAAGTAATAAAAAAATTTTTAATTGTGTCTTTCATTCTGTAAGAGCTGTTATCTTTTACATAAAGAAACAATTTTTTTTCCATGTTTCTCCAGTGTCTAATTTTTTTTTCATTTATATTCAAAGAAACTTTAGGTTGCAGAAAAGTCACAGAGAACATATAGGCAATTCCCTTATACCCAAACCCCTTCCACTCTTCCCCATTAATAATATTTTACATGAGTATTGTACTTTTGTTACAACTGATGGACAAATATCAAAGCATTGCTACTAACAATGGTCGATGGTTTATATATTATGGCTATATTTTGCCCATATACTTTTACAGGTTTAGATAAAATTTAAAATGGCTAGTATACATCATTGCAAGATCATGCAGAACAATTCCAATGCCCTATGTTCCATGTATTCTATTCGTCCATCTTCCTTTCCTTGGAACCTCCGGTAACCACTAAGTTTCAATTTTTGAAGAATAAGGGTTCATAGTTACATGTAATAATTTTGAGTGCTTGACATTTTGGTCTGTTTTCTTTCATTACATACTGCCTGTGTTCTCGAGAGATTCTTGCCCTGCAAATTGAGAAAATAGCAGGACTCCCAAGGGTGAAAGTTTAATATTTTCTCATTTATTGTGTGGTTCTCCACCCACTGAGATAACACACTATGACAAGATGAAGACTTTCATATTCCATAGAGGCATGCCCCAGGTGTACCCTATCCTGCACATCATTCCACTCCTGACACCCTTGCCAGGCCCTTGATGTTGATGGTTGTCTTATGAACCTTGCTCTTGTGAAATTGAAATTTAGCCTAATATTTTTTATTACCAAAGATTTACCTCCTGAAAGCCTCCTTGTTGCTCAAATGTGGCCTCTCTCTAAGTCAATCTCAGCATATAAATGTACTACTTTCCCCTGGAGTGGGGCATGACTCCTGGGGATGAGCCTCGCCAGCACTGAGGGATTATTACCAAGCACCAACTAGCAATGCAACTGGAAAAAGACCTCAACAAAAAGGGAGAAATGGTAAATATGAATGAGTTTTTATGGCTAAGTGATTTCAAAGTGAGTCTGGAGGTCATTCCAGAGGTTTTGCAAGACTGCCACAGTGAACAGTGCCTCCAATAGTGGGGTTCCTGAAGACCCTAGAGACATCTAGACACTTGGGTAGAGTCGATAATCTCAGTTATTCGGCACGCTGTCAAGGGGTCTTACTTTGGAATATATGTTCCCCAAAGTACCAAGGTAGACTCATTTATAATTTCCCCACACATGGCTTTTCTGCTCCTTTTATTTGAAACTATAATTAGCACTATATTTGTTAAATATATGTCCAAGAGACTTAAATATTCTGGCTATTCATATAATTGAGCACTGAATCTCAGCAGATTTGTAGCACCTACACTCTAGTTCAAGGACAAACCCAGGACAACTCTCAAAAGGATGATGGTGGACTTAGGTAGACCTGCTATGTTCTCAACTAGAGGGGCAGGAGTCTTTTGAGAGCATGGGCGGTGCCAGATAGGGAAGGACAGACCAACATGTCAAGACTTCAGTGTTGTTGCAAGTAACTATGAATCTGGTCCTGCAAAGAGTAAAGCTTGGTGGTTTCCATGGATCATAAGGTAAGCAGGGGGAAGGAATAGAATAGATGGAGCAGGCAGCATTTTGAGAGTGATGTAATTGTTCTACATGATCTTACAATGATGGATACAGGCCATGTTAAATTTCATCAAAATTTATACAAGTGTATGTTCCAAAATGTAAACCATTGACCATGGTTGGTAGATATGTTTCAATATTTGTACATCAGTTGTAACAAATGTACCATCCACATAAATTGTATTAATAGGGGAAGGGGGAAAAGAGGGAGGATGTTGGATTTACGGGAGTCCCCTATATTCTGTACATGACTTTACTGTGACCTAAAACTTCTTTCAAGACAAAATGAAAAAAAGTAATACTTGAGGGAATAAATGGAAGAAAATGCCATTGTACATACAGGACAACATAGCTTACAGTGATGAAAGGCAAAATGTCAAAAATTTTAAATATGTTTTTTATTATCCCAAATTTTTAAAAATTGTTTTATATTTTAAAATTTTTTTTTGTATTTTATTTCCTATTTTTTAAACTATCATTATTATTTCATTTTCTTATTAATTGTATTTGGCTATTTTATTGGCTTCATTTTTTAAGAGGTTTTGGGTCACAGAAGGGTTACAACTATGGCAGGGGAGGACCATTTATGTGGGGTGTCAGTGATGGGGGATACATGGGAGGATGTTCACTTGGGCATACATATAAGGCATATAAATGAGTTAGAATGTTCATGGGGCATTTTCATGGTGGGTGAAGTTTCACACAATAACCAAAAGAATACTGAATTCCCATCCTGGGACACTCTGCCACATTCTCAGATGGAAAAGCAAGAATCTCCCAAGCACAGAGGCAATGGCTAGTGAAGGAGGATGGTCCATTGACAGGCTCTTGATATTGATGACTGTGCTTATGAACCTTAACTCTTGAAATTTAAACTTATCATTGTATTATAGGGTGTCTAAGCATCACCTCCTGAGAGCCTGCTTGTTGCTCAAATGTGGCCTCTGTCTAAGCTGAACTCAGCATATGAATGCAATAAATTTCCCCCAGCATGGGACATGACTCCCAGGGATGAGCCTCCCTGGCACCAAGGGATTTCTACTTAGCACCAACTAGCAATGCAACTGAAAAAGACTTTGGCCAAAAGGGGAAAAAGTAAGGACAAATGATTTTATACTGCTAAGAGACTTCAAAGTGAGTTGGAAGGTCATTCCAGAGGTTACAATTATGCACATCTCAGCAGGATCTCACTAACTGCCAAATTAGACACTACCTCAAATAGCAGGGCTCCTGAGGTCTCTGGAGGCACCTAGGCACTCTGGTCAGGGCAGATAGCACAGGAGTTTGGTGCCTTGCCAGTGAACTTACTTTGGGGTTTGTGCTCCAATATGTGACAGAATTGGACTCAGTTTTGGTTTCCCTACACATGGCTCTTTGGTCCTTTCTATTTGAAACTATAGTTGGTGCTTGAGTTGGTAGGTGTAAGTCTAAGAGACTTGAATCTTTTGTAGTTCCATATGTCATCTGGGCCCTGACCCTCAATGGAGTTGCAACACCTGCTCTCCAGTTCATTGGACTCATCCAGGACTACTAACAAGGAGGTGATGATGGCAACCACCATACCAAGTAACCGAGAGAGTCTACAACTGCAAGCAAGAGAGTCTCATCCATCAGATGTATGAGACTGAAGCCTCCTCTCAATTAGAGGTGGAGTGAGCATCACCATCCCAGAATCCTCAGGATTGAGTGGTGAAGTATGGACTAGAGTGGACTATGTGGTATTCTATTACAGACTTATTGTGATTCTAGCAATGGAAGAACTTATATCTTTGATGTGGAGGCAGTGGCTACTGAATATCCTGAAGTCAGGGAGAGGGAAAACAGGTGTAATATGGGGGCATTTTAGGGACTTGGGAATTGTACTGAATGACATTGTAATGACAGTTGCAGGCCATTATATATCTTGCCATGACCTACAGAATTGTGTGGGAGAGAGTGTAAACTACAATGTAAAATATAATCCATCATTAGTGGCAATGCTCCAAAATGTGTTCATCAATTGCAATGAACATACCTCAGTAATGAAGGATGTTATTAATGTGGGTAAATGTGGGTGGTGAGGGGAGCAGAGAATATGGGAATCCTGTATATTTTTTCTGTAGCATTTATATACTCTAAATATATATTTTTCTTAAATAAAAAATTAAAACAAAGTCAACCCTGAAAAAAAAAATTGTGATGATGGACAATGCCCATCCCAGGAAGCAGAGAGTGTCTGCAACTGCAAGCAATACTGTTCCATCCATTGGCCCCATGGGATCTAAGCTCTTTTTCAATTGGAGACAGGTGGGCATCACCATCGACAAATCCTCAAGATTGAGGAATGAAAAAACATAAGCAGGGAAAGCTTTTATGGACTAAGGTAGACTTTTTATTATTCTAGCACTGAAAGAACTTGTAACATTGATATAAAGCCAGTGGCCACCAGTGGTTCTGAGGAGAGGGAGAGCTAAGAATAGATGTAACATTTGGGCATTTTGGGGACACTGGAATTATCCTGCATGACATTGCAGGATGGATACAGGCCATTGTACATTTTGTCAAAACCTGTAAAATTATGCGGGGCAAAGGGAAAACTATAATGTTAACTATAGTCCTAAGTTAATATAATGCTTCAATATGTGTTCATCAATTTTAACAAATGTACCACACTATTGAAAGATGTTGTTAATGTGGGAAAGAGTGGGAGGAGAAGAGGGTGGGGTAAAGGGAAGTCCTGCATATTTTTCATGTAATATTTATATAACCAAAATCTTTTTAAAATTCACGGAGCTACGCTACACAAACTGTGAGCCCTAATTTAAACTATGGAATTTAATGAAGAGTACAATTATAAAAATGTGCTCCATCAATTGTAACAAATGTTCCACACCAATGTAAGTTGTTTTTGGTGGGGTTGTGTATGGAAACTGCATTTTATGCATGATTGTTCTGTAAATGCACAAGTACTCTAATAAAGAAAAAAAAAGAAATGTCTGCTTTTCACTGCTTTCTGGACAGTAATTAGATATAATAATTAGATATAGTAATTAGAATTTCACATGTCTTACTTTTTAAGGAGATGTATTATTGTTGATTTTAATTTTTATATCTATTTAGATCATCATGGGAGAATTTAACTGTTAATTTAAAATTTTGTGATATGTAGGGACAGGGAATCAAGGATACCCAGTACATGGTAAACAATAACTTTCAGAATATTGTACTTGACAGAAAGTGCATGGTTTTCTCATTCAAACTTTCATTGAGTGTACAATGATTGGACAGTCCTAAATTTATTTATTTATTTTTTTTGTCATTCCATGTGCTGTTACCATATTGATCCTGAGACTTTCTATTCCTGGGATCCATAAAGCAACCCCTGCTCCCATCCTTCTGTGTATGCATCCTTGAGCGACCACAGTTCATTTTATAGTTCATTGATGTACTTCTTGAATTCTGACTACTTATTTACAACTTTGCAATGCTTTCAGCTAATCCTTCTCAACATTGTATATGCAATAATTCTCTGTCTAAACGTTTGTTAATACTTTTACATTATGCAATTATTCATCCTATAGAAGCTTTTACATAAATTTACTTGTATTGCATGTATTTGGGTACCACTGTTATGTATATTTCAGTAGATCTACAAGGTATTTTTCTGTGTATATACTGACTCAGAGAAATAATATCTATTATATCTTATTATAAAATATTATGAAGTTGATTTCTTTTCAATAATAATTTTTGATGAAATTTTTACATGGTCTGTCAATGAAATGCAAAATATTATGATGTATTGGATTGAAAAATTACACAGAATGACTTTAGCAGAGTTCAATGCAAGCTACTTTAAAGTCATGTTGAAATATTAATGGAACTGAATTCTAGATTATTATAAAAACATTAAAGTAAATAAACATCAAGGAGGAAATGTTCTGGACCATTTATTGTTATTTTGAAATGTTTCTTTATATACAATTTCTTTTACTTAGTTGAAAATAATGCTATCTTTTTAATTGGGTCCCTGAAGGCTCTCTTAACTTGGTTGTTTCTCAAAGTATAAATAAAGCGGTTCAATGTAGGTGAAATGGAAGAAATGAGCATTGAAACCACTTTATTAATGGTCACTTCTTCCTTTGCTGTAGGGCTCATATAGATGAAAATGCACGTGCCATAAGTGATGGAAACCACAATCATGTGGGAAGAACTGGTCAAAAGGCCTTCTTCCTTTGTTGGACTGAAGGGAATCTAAAAATTGTCCTGATGATATAAGCAAAAGACAGAACTACACAAGTCAGAGTCATATTCAGGGTCAGCACAGCACAGATTATAACTGTGTGTTCTATGGACCATGTGTCTGAGCATGTGATTTTCACCAGGGGAAATGCATCACAAGCAAAATGATCAATGAAGTTAGTTTCACAAAATTCCAGTTTAAAACCCAGGCTAAGTGGTGGGATTAATACATACAAACCAGCCATCCAACAACAGATGATGAGATTCCTGCAGACTCTGTTGCTCATTATGGTCACATAGTGTAGGGGTTTGCAGATGGCCACATAGCAGTCATAGGACACGACAGCAAGGAGGTAAAATTCAGTTACTGCAAAGAGGTCAGTAAAAAATACTTGCATGGCACAAGCATTGCAGGTAATGACCCTGTCAACCGTAGTTATGCTATACAAATGCCTAGGAATATATGCAGATGTGAAGGAGACCTCTAAGAAGGAGAAATTTTGTAAGAAAAAGTACATGGGTGTATTCAGATGGGAATCCACAAAGGTGAGAGTGATGATGGTCAGGTTCCCAGTTACACTCAGCACGTAGGTGAGAAGTAGAAATATAAAAAGCAGAAACTGTAGCTGAGGCTCATCTGTCAGTCCCAGTAGAATGAATGTTATTGTACCATTTCTCAATTTTTACTTCTGAATTCTCTCCAATCTGTGTAATATATCAGTCATTTTCTTACAGATTTTTATAACTATTCTAAAACTGAACATATTCAATATTTTATCCCCCATTATACTTTAAAAATTTATGTTTTACTTCCATTTTCTGCTTATTTTTTCCTTGGGCTAAATAAATTGCTGAGGTGGTATATTTTTTTCAAGTGGCAATGATATCCTTTGGGTTTTAAGAAATCTTTCCTATTCAAAAATTAAATTTAAAAATGTCATGAAAGATTACATGTCTTCTTAAAACATTTTATCGTTTTTAATAGTGCTAATAAAGAATAGAAAATTTATGCTCATTATACACACTCTAGAGAAGAAATTGACATCCTTGTACCAAAACTTGATATTTGTTTTTTCATTGATTTTTAGGGAAAAGTGTTTAAACCTCTCTCACCTCCAAAGTTCTGCGGCTGACTTCCCTATATACCCCACATTTTTCACAATGTTTGCAGTAGTTTTTTGAATAGGGGAATTATCTTTACTTCTGACC
>JAQZBX010075575.1:0-14575 GCA_029593785.1 Cabassous unicinctus
GCCCAGAGAGAAATGCAGCCCTGGGAAGAGAGGAACCCAAGAAGCCTGAACCCTGGGCAAATGTCGGCAGCTGTCTTGCTCCAACACGTGACAATGGACTTTGGTGAGGGAAGAAACTTATGCTTTATGGCCTGGTAACTGTGGACTTCTACCCCAAATAAATACCCTTTATAAAGACCAACCCATTTTTGGTATTTCATATTAGCACCCTTTTGGCTGACTAATACATATGGCTAAGAGACTTCAAATTGAGTCAGTAGGTCATCCCAGAGGTTATGCTTATGCATATCTCAGCAGGATATTATTGGCTGCCAAAATAAATATTGCCTGAAATAGTGGGACCCCTGAGGGCTTTGGAGACATCCAGACACTATAGGCAGGGCAGACAGCTCAGGAGTTAGGCATCCTGCCAATGAACCCTACTTTAGAATTAATGCTTCCCAGTTTGTGACAGAGTTGGACTCTGTTGTAGTTTCACTACACATGGCTCTTTTGTCCCTTCTAGTTGAACCTATAGATTTTACTAGAGTTAATAGGTGCATGTCCAAGAGATGGAAGTCTTTGTGCTTTGCATGTGGCTGTTGGGCCTTAA
Organism: Cabassous unicinctus; assembly: GCA_029593785.1. Taxonomy (NCBI): domain Eukaryota; kingdom Metazoa; phylum Chordata; class Mammalia; order Cingulata; family Chlamyphoridae; genus Cabassous; species Cabassous unicinctus. The sequence goes on from JAQZBX010075575.1 coordinate 593, forward strand.
ATCTCAAGAGTTGTCACACTTACTCTTCAGTTCATTAGACTCACCCAGGACAACCAAGAGGGAAATGATGATGGACAATGACCATCCCAAGGAACACAGAGCATCTGCAACTACAAGCAAGATAGTCCATACTTCTATCCCATGGGATCTAATGCCCCTCTCATTTGGAGGCCAAGTGGACATCACCATCCCAGAATCCTCAGGATTGGGGAATGAATGATGGACTAGAGTAGACTTATAGTTATTCTACTATAGTCTTACTGTGATTCTAGCAATGGAATAACTCTTGTCATTGATGTGGAGGCAGTGGCCACTGGAGGTTCTGGAGGGGAGGGAAAGGGAAAAATAGGTGTAATATGGAGACATTTGTTGAGATTTGGGAATCATCCTGAATGACACTGCAAAATAGATACAGGCCATTGTATGTCTTGTTATAATTTACAAAATTGTGTGGGAAAGAGTGTAAACTACCATGTAAACTATAATCCATGCTCAGTGGCAATATTTCAAAATGTGTTCATCAATTGTAACAAATGTACCACACTAAAGAAGGATGTTGTTAATGGGGGTAAGTATGAGTGGTGTGGGGGGAAAGGCATATGGGAATCCCCTATATTTTTTTATGTAACATTTATGTAATCTAAGATTTTTTAAGGAAAAAAATGAAAATTATTTAATAAATCATATGGGCTTTATAAAAAAATCTCAGTTCCATTCTCCTTTAGAAACTGAATTCCCATGGAACATGCCAAGTCTCCCATGTTCCAATGAAATCCAATTTCTCTTTTCCCAACTTAGAATGTGGCTTATTGTCAGGGTCCATAGAACTCAGCTTTCAGATGAGGCTTCTATTACCTTCTACTGGGATGGGGTAGCTTCTTTGCCTGAGATGATGTCAGCTGTTCTGAGGCTTCTTCTGTCCAGTTCCTCCTGGGGCTGATGCACTTCATGCAGTTGGGGGGTTTCTGTGACATTACAAGTGATGGAGTAGAGGTTCTTAAATGGGAGGTGGATTATACTAGCCTGAATGGAGATTTTCTCAGAAAGGTGTGCATTCTCAGGCTGAAATCATGCTCTTTCCAAGTTAGGGTGTCTTAGGACATGTCATTAAGCACTTTCCCCCTTTGTAATAGAGGATATGTTGCTCTCAGTTTCTTCTGCCACCTCTTCTGCCTCTGCACCTTCACTGGTTCTTATCTTAGCCTTTTCAACTCCTGTTTCTGCTGTTCCAACTTATAGTGCAAGTTTTGACAGACTTATTCCCTTTCTTTTACTTCCTTGTTCATGGTCACCATCAATCTCTGCTGCAACTACTGGTGACACTGTCTGGATTGTCATAGTGCTTAGGGTAGCTGCTGCCTCTTCAGCATCTCCTGGTAGAAGATGTGGCAGCTGAATCTCTCTTTCATGCCACACCCTGTGTGCTCCAGGATGTCCTCCAAGGAGGGGAACATATGGCAGCAGGTCACACATTGGAAGTTTTGCTCCCTGGTGACCAACCACTACATGGACAATGCACAGGGCCTCTCTTCCTCATTCACAAGCCAGTGAGCTAAGGGGTACATGCTTCAGCAACGGCTGGAAGGTACCCAAAGTGTATACTAAACTTGACCTTTGGTTTACTAGGGGGAGGCCAAATGCTATGGTGCTCTTTTTGGAGAGCTTAGTCTGAAATACTGGGATGTTTTCCATTGGGTGAAAATGAATTTTGGTTTGCCATTCACCACCTTCCTTTTTACTATGTGAAACTTGGAAATACATGAAGAGCTGACCCATTGATGCTCTGAAGATCTATACCTTGATGAATTTGAGATCTGTTCAGATGAAGCTAAGGAAGACCTCCCTGATATCCTTGAAATCTTACAGACCTTGGAACTGGGACTTAATGATTTTGATGTCATAGGCTGCTCAGAACCTTCTTTTGATTTGAAGCCTCTGAGGAGTGACAGTTTATGTAAATAAGTGACCTGTACCTAGGGGTCCAAAGCTACAAGCCCACCACTCTGGTCTCATGCATCCCTGGAAGCTTCTCCATCCCTATCATCTTCCAAAAGTGTGAAACCACATTGCTTATTCTCCATCCTTTGGGGACACTGCTGTGAACAATGTCTTGTGCATGATTATATTAACGATAATATTGCCTCATAGCAAGGGTTTTACTCTTTGAAAATGCTGTAATACTTACTGGGATTTTAATTCTTCCATTTTAATTTTCTTTTTATTTTGGCATTTACTTTTTAAATGCCAATTGAATTTTCTTCTTTGGAACATGGAAATGGTCTCAAATTCCTGGACCTTTGTAATATTATGTGAATCTCTGAAAGAAGTTTTCTATGTAAGTAATTTTCTAGGCAAATTTCAAGGAGGAACACTCAAACAGGATACACAGTAACATCTTTTTAACCTATTTTTTTTTAAAGAAAGCTAATATAGAATTAATCATATTTAGAGAGGAATAATTTGTATATTTTGTCAATGCTCTTATGGTCTTCTTTTTACCTCTTAAAACAAAGCAACAAAAGAATGTTAAAATTGCCTTTCTCAGAGAAGAAGCTCCACTTAACATGCCCTTATTAGATGATCTCCTTCAGCATGAAGGTAGAAAATAGATGTCCATATCTGAAAGCTTTGATTCCACAAACCTCAGATGTCAGATGAATTAGACAAAAACCTTAAGTAAGGTTTGTGAAATCAAGGTGATGTTAGCTTAAGGAGATCCATAGGTTTCTGAATAACAGGAAAGGATTGGAGTATGCAGGATGAAGAAAGAAAAAGATGGACGCATAAATTTTGTGGTGGCAGGGCATGGGGAAATGTGAAAATCCAGCAAGAGACAGAATAGAGAATAGGGACCTCCATGGAGGATGTTAGAGGCCAGAGGAGGACCAATAGGGAACAAGAAGCAGGGAAGAGCCACTGGAGGGCAGCACAGGAGTGCATTGGAGGAGTGGTGTTGGGGGGAAACTGACTGGGGAAATAGTACACAACTAGGAATTATAGCAGAAGATCAATTTAGGGAAAGCAGCAATTAAAACTGTGAACCTGAATTGAGGCTACACTGTATAGACTGTTAGGTACTTTGCAAGATGTGGGTAGAAGATAGAGAAGTGCCTGATCTCAGGATGGGGCAGTAGGTCTCAAAAATAGAGACCTCTGGAATAATGTGAGATACTGTGCTCCATCATGACACCCACTCCCATAAAGTCCGGATCAATTTCATTTTATTAATTCCTCCAAAGTTATATTCAACCTAAGTAGAAAATGTATTAAAAATGAAATATGAATCTCCGAACTACTATTTCCAAGGTCCAAATCCCTCTATCCCAGTTGCCTACTTAGTTCTTCCTTTTCCATCTATATAAAGCAATTAGATTTCAGACCTGATAATTGGGTAATTAGCCTTTGCCTATTCTGGAAAGCCTCTCACACTCAAAATAAAATTTTTGTGTTTGCTCATTTACCCTTCATTTATCCATTCATATTTTAGTTGCTACAAAATGATAGGAAGTAATTCTTCAATGAAAGACTCAATGAGATCCATCCTTTCACTCCAAATCCTTTATTTTCTTTCCTTTGGCCCAGGGGAAATGTCCAAGAGCATTCAGGGGAAATCTGACCCAGGAGAAATCATACCTATCACAATCCAATTCTAGTCAATTATAGGAAAATTTCCTTCCATCCTTTCCTAAAGGCTTAAAGGCCTCTTCAGTCCGGATCAGTGTTTCATCTTGTCTGAGTGTATGTGAACCAAGAACAGCTTCTGAAAGATTTTTATCCATCTTCCTAGTTGTAGATGGTGTCCCAACTTCTCCTGAGTTGGGGACTCTGATTTAGACCAGAATATCCATTAATTGGTAGCCAAATTTGCTCACAAGGCAGATTTCATATTGCCAACCTGATGGAAGAGCAAATAGTATCTGAATGAACACCAAGGCTTCCAGTAACTCCTGTGTGACATCATCATTGACATAACTCAGTTCTATGTGCTCAGTTTTACTCTAAATATGGCAACAAGAAACACATGACAATTGTTGAAGCAGGGGATTGGTGGTGCAGAGGCTGATTTTATAATAAAAATGAACTGAAACTTATCCCTGCCCTCAAAAAAGTGGCCATCCATTCAGGTAGCAGGAGAGCAGGGACTGATAACTATGATGGACTGTTGCTTTCTCCTAAACCTCTCATTTGACACTGTTTGAAACCTGTTTCTCCAGGCCTGGTCATAAAATGTCCACTCAGAACCACTCTCAGTTCCCTTTGTCTCTGCTTCATAGAGGCTGTTCCCTCTGATGGGATGGCTTTCTCTCCCCCCATCCCTGTCTCATCTTGCCTCAGAGACTCATGGTGTTTAAGAGAGCTGGGCTCTTGCATTTCAGGCCCAGCTCCACCCCTTTCTGGTCAAGTAATCATAGACATTTCAGCTGACCTTCCCATGCCTTATTTCCCTCATCTGTAAAATAGGGAGTGCTCTATCAATTACATAGTGTTGTAGGTGGGATGAAATAGGCTAATACATGTGAACACTGAAAATAGTGAGTGACTGGTACAGAATAAGACATTTGCTGATTTGTTATACTTAGGTTACAACATACTAAGCATGTCCTAACTAAGTGATTTTCCCGCTTAATGTTTTCTGAGAACCCAATTATCCCCCATTGAGGCACTATTCATGGTTGATGGGAGATTTTCAGTCACAACTCTGTCTCCTCCAAATAGACTGTAGCAACTGGAGGTAAAGACCAGTTTTAACTCATATTTGCATTTCCAGAAAATATGACAGTGTCTGGCACATAGTGGGTAATTGATATTGATTTGCTGAATCAACAAATGCATGGTGACTCCTCTGAAAGACACATCCATCATAGATATCTAGTAGAATGGGATTGTGTGATCTGGTTCTGGAAGTACCATGACTAAAAAGTGGAAACTGGGCCACTGTTATTTCATCTACTGACACTGAGACCCAGGAAATGTTACTGTGAATGTTCTTAGCCCCTTCATGTACTTCCCTTTGTGGCCTCTGGAACCGGGTTATGGCTGTCCTCACAAATAATGACTAAGCTCAGGACCTCTGAGATCACCTGTCTGGGAGGTTTAGGAGGGCAATCATGTAAAAATCCATTGTTCTCTGCTTGCATCAATCCTCCATATTTTTTTCTGGAGGCCACCTGCTGATAAGATAGTGGATTGCAGATACATGAGTAAGTCCAGTTAGGTATAGCTGAGCCTGGAACAGACTAGAAGAACCTCAAATTGCCAATCTGAAAAGTGGTGAGTGCAGTGAATGTTGTTTGAAATCTCTACTTTTGGGGTTCATTTGCTATAAAGCAAAAAGACAACTAAAACAATTTTTGTCTTGACCCTGTTTCTCTCCAAAATGTGAGGGAACTTCTAGGTCATTTCACTTTCAAGAGCATCTGGCATAGACCTCAGATCTGAAAGGCTGGACATGCCTTTGGCTGGAGATTTGCTACATCCATCCTTGGAAGAGGAGAAGAAAAAGCATAAAAAGAAATGGCTAGTTCAAAGTCTAAATTGTTATTTTATATATGTAATATGTCCAGTTTGCTTCAAGATTAATACAGATTTCAGCCATGCTCAGACAATGATTCTTTATCTAGGTTGTTCAACAGTGTTGTGCCAGCCTACAGGAGGAAAGGCCAGACTCACAGAAGGATGTTCATTTAGAAAAAAACAACACTAATAATTAATGCTCCCAGTTTCCTGAATTTGTTTTACATTGCAGAATGTCTTAACAATTCAGTAATTTTATTTAACCTACTAAGATAATTGAATTATGTTTGATTTTGTATACAGCAGTGATCTCCTATATGCATCTGGCATATCATCTTACATGTAGACCTTATACAGTAAATCTTAGTTCACTGAATGGATGAATTAAAGATAGATATTTGTAGGTGTGAATCTATGCATAAAATTATATGTGCAATAATAATTTTTTGTTTTTTTAAGTATGTGTAACTCCATGTTGGAAGTGCCTGCTTACCAAAAGGTAGAAAACTTAACATTATTACTTCTTAGAGTACCCACTAATGTCTATGGTTCTGCGATTTTCTTCAGGATATAATGAAGTACCAAGGCATTGGAAAAGAGGCTTAACACACCATTTTTCCTGAAGCATTGGCTCAGCTGCTTCCTTGCCCTATTTAAGTCCAGGCAGCTTGACAAGGCTAGGAGCACCTTTAGCAGATTTAGCTCCCTAGGTCCAACATTTCCCTCTGAATTGTTGCCACCTACTCCAGGACAGTATCAATAAATAGGGCCCTGTCCTTTCCCAACATCAAGGACTCTCCTTTCCCACTCCAACCCACCTTCCCCTCAGTCTCCATTTCACTTAGCGTGACTACTTCAATGAGCTGATTATGAAACAAATCTGAAGAGCCATATATTTTTGGCAGCTTCTGCTTTGCAGAGCCCAACTACTTCCTTGAATGTAAAAAAAAAAAATTACATTCAGTTTAAGTTGTAATATATTGTCTTGCCATACATTTTCAAAAGACCTTGCAGAAAAAAAATTCTGGTTCTCTAAAAATTTGCAAGATGAAAAAAGACATGTTTCAATTTTGTCATAATCTACAAGGAAGGATGCAAAGAGCAGAAGAGAAGAGGAATAACTCCCCATCCATTCCTCATGATGTCTCCACTCTCAAACTTCGCCTTCAAAGTCACTGAAAATACTACGTAATTCCTCACACCTCCACAATGAGCATCATTCATGTTCCCACAAGCAGGAATTGTTTTGTGTCTTGTTGTCTGCTGCAAAATTATATTCAAAACTGAAAACCAATAATGAGGCAGATAAAACAATAAAATAAAACAAATATAATTGAGTTTTTCACATATATAAGGACCTCCCAGTATTTTCATAGATTTTACTTATACTGGTGTCACAGTAAAGAGAGAACCTATTAATATTCCTCCCAGCTTTCTCCAAAGGAATCTATTTCCTTTTACCTGAGTGACTGTGCTTTTTGGAAACGGAAATTATAAGACACTTCAGCAATTCCTGAACAATGGTTCTGAACTGACACTAATTCCAGGTGACACTAATAATCAATGAGGTCCATCAGTCAGAGTAGGGGCTTATGGAGGTCAGGTATCAATGGAGTTTTAGCTCATATCCATATCACAGTGGGTCAATTGGGACGCTAAAACAATTTTATGGTTACTTCCCCAGTTCCAGAATGAATAATTGAAATAGACGCATTCAACAAGTAGCAAAATCCCCACTTTGGTTCCCTGACCTAATGAGTAAGGACTATTATGGTAGGAAAGGCCAAGTGGAAACACTAAAACTGCTTCTGCCTAACAAATATTACATCAAAAATAATACCACAGAAACAATTGTAGCTCAGTGGTTGAGTGTCTCCTCACATGTATGAGGTCCCAGGTATAAACCCTGGTACCTGCTAAAAAAAATATCCAAAAATTTGCATTTAAAAATGTCATTAAAGAACTAAGTTGATTTTAGGCTCTCTCTGCCTAGAGGAGCCTGCAACAAATCTCAGTGCATATTTTTGTCCTTCTCTCCCATTTCTAAGCAAGCTCTGTTCTTTCCTCCTATTTTCCCAATAAATTGTTTTTATTAGCCTAACTAAAAAAAAAAAAAAAAGTAAAAATAATCCACATTCCTAAGGGACTGCAGAGATTAGTGCCACAACCAAGGACTTGAAGGGTGTAGCAATGGTAATTTCTACCACATCCCCATTCAACTGTCCTATTTGGTCCAATGGATCTTGAATGATGACATGGATTATCATATACTTAACAAGGAAGTGACTCCAATTGCAGCTGCTTTCCAGATGTGGTATCACTGCTTGAACAAGCAACACATTCACTGGTGCCTGGCATGTAGCTATTGATTTGGCAATTTTCCCCTGAAGCCTGTTAGTAAAAACCACAAGAGACAATTTCCCTTCAGCTGGCAAGAACAGCAATAAACTCTCAGTGTCCTACCTCAGGAATATATAAGCTCTCCCACCCTATCTCATAATCTAGTCTGTAGGAATTGTGATCACTTTTCCATAAGACATCACACTGGTCCATTACATTGATGATACTATGCTGACTGGATCCAGTGATAAAATTGTAGCAACTACTATAGTCTTACTGGTAAGATATTTGCATGTCAGAAGATGGGAAATAAATCCAACAAGAATTCAAGGGTCTTTCACCTCAGTGAAATATCTAGGCATGCAGTACTGTGGGACATCAAGATATCCCTTCTAAGATAAAGGATAAGCTGTTGTATCTGGCCCTTCCTACAGCCAAAAATGAGGCACAATGTCTAGTTATCATCTATGGATTTACAAGGAAAGATATTCCTCATTTTGGTGGGCTACTCTAGTCCATTTAACAAGTGACCCTAAAACTCATAAAGTTGGATGTGCAAAGTGGTATATATAAGACCATGCCTGACAAGAGCCTGAAGACTCAAGCAAGTTATAAAATTTCTTATATCCCCACAATGAAATCATATTCAGCCAAAAAACTGAATATGATACATGATGTAACAGATGAACTTTGAAAACATCGTGCTAAGTGAAATAAGCCAAATCAAAGTACAAATATTCTATGATTACACTTATATGAAATATATAGAAAAGAAAATTCATAGGTACAAGAAGTAAACTAGAGGTTACCATGGGCCAGGTTAAGGAGAAATAGAGAGTTTTTGCTTAAAGAATTTCTGGTTTCGGTGATGAAAACTTTTGATAATGGGAAGTGGTGATGTTATCAAGACATTGTAAAAACAATCAATGGTACTAAATTGTAAATTTATGGTTAAAATGGCCAATTTTATGGTACATATATGTCACCACAAGGAAAAAAGGAAGAGACCAACATGATTAAATACAAAATAAGTGGCCTGGGATATAAATAGTGTATGAACTAGAGGAGGTGAATGCTGGGCCTCATTAAGTGAGTTAAATTATTTAACAAATTGAACAGTGTAAACACTATTACATATAATATTACAATTCATTATAGAGTTAGGGTTTAAGCTGGCTTATGAAGCAGTGGAGGGTCTGTTTATTCATTCATTCATTCATTATTACAAAAGAATTTGGAGTGTGTTTGCAAAGTATTTTCAAGCACTGGACTAGACTCTGGAGGTAAAATGGAGTCAAAATAGATCAGATTCTAGCCCTCAGGAAACGTGAAATAAAGGGAGGAAAATTAACAAATAACTGGATGAAATAAATATACATTATTATCAATGCTGGGTATGAATTAGAAAGATGTTTATATTCACTAATAAATGGGTGGGGATCTACTTTACATAGATTTACTTTTATCTCAGCAATGACTTAACAATCAGACTGAGTCCCAAAGGATGAAAAGGAGCCAGCCATGCAAAGTTCTAAGGAAAAGGCACTCCAGTCAAAAGTCACAGCAAAGGCAATGCCATGGGGTAGAAAAGGCACTTTGCCCTTTGAAGGAACAAAACTGAGCTTGGGAAACAGGGTTGAATATGCAAAAGGAAGTTCTCAGGGAGCCTTGTAGGCTATAACAGCTGTGGATTTCATTCATAGCCTACCTATATGTAAAGGGGGGGAAAGACTGTGTGATGAGGTGAAAGCAGGGCAGAAGCACTAGGTTGAACAAGGCAATTCATGGACAAATGAATACAGCAGTCTGACTGTAGAAAGCAGCTGTGGTGGAAGCAGAATGAGATAAGGCTGGAGTTCAGCATTCAGGTTACATTATAAAAAGCTAAAGTTAACTTCAACTTATATTTCCTGTAAGCAATAGCACATTGTTGATTATTAATCATAAAAACACTTATGTGAAATAAAGACTGTCCAACATATTAGAGTAGGGATCTAATGTAAAATGTGATCCCTACTGATTTTACTGAATCAATCCTAAAAATTGTGTCTTAGGACTATGACAGATCATTGAACAATAAACAAGTGTGAGAAAATTTTGCTGGATGATTTGCAGTGAATATATTTGACACATCCTCCTGCCTCTTCAACAATCATGCTCCATCTCCTGTGATGTCACCTAGTCCCTTTCTCTGGCTTCCGTTTGGCACATAAGCATGATTTCCCCTCTATGTCTCAACCAACACTAAGGAAACTATCTCTGAAGCCATGCGATTCTCTAAAACTTAACTAAAACTCTCTCTCTCCTTTCAGAGTTAAGCTTCCTGGAAAAGTCAAGCACATTCCCTGTCCCTACATCCCAGATTCTAATTTAAACAATCTTCATTGGGCTCACTCCAACTTAGCCAATCACTGTACTGAAATTCTTCTGCTACAGTTACCAGTTACATTCAAATTCTACAATATAATAGATTGTTTCCTTTTCTTATCATTCCTGACCTTATTTTTTCCTGATTTTCCAGGGTTTTATATTGATTTGATAATATTCTCCCACCTACTTGATCCTACTTGACATCATGTTTTGCTACCTCTCCTAACTCTGTTTATTTTTTCTCAGCTAGCTCTAACTGTATTTATACCTTATATATTGATGTGCTAAAAATTACAATCTCCTACCCATTCCCCTACACTCTCAATGAGTGACTTCATCCAGAACTATGGTTTAAACTCAATCTGCTAGTAAGTTACAACTCTTCACATATAGTCCAATCACTCATCTGAGCTCCACATCTGAAATTCTAACTGGAATGTCATAGGCACCTCAGACTAAACCTCTTTCCCCAAAGTTCTGCCCTTCTTTCTGGTCTCAAAGAATGTTACCACTATCTGCTTATTGTTTAAGCCAGAAACCTGAAAGGTTTCCTTGACACCTCCCTCTTGCACTCTTAGATATAATTAGTAATGGAGACCTGTGAATTCTACTTCCTAAATAGATTTTCTTAATTTAGCCCTGCTTATTTTTCCTGTTGCCCTAATCTTAGCCAAGGTTTTCATTGCTTATTTCCTGTATATCTGACACCAACTTTCAAGTGGTTCCTTTTCCTTTAGACTATAAAAGTTATCTGTACACTGCTGCCAAGATGATATTTATAAAATGCTAATTTGATGTTATCTTGTAGTCATTGTAATCTAAGGATTGCAATATGCACCTTAATTTTATTGCAACATACTTCAGATTAATGTTTATTTAATGCAAGAAAAATGACAAACTTTGCTTCAATATACCATCTACTCCTCCTTTCTTTTTTGCTCTTATTGCCATATATTGCATATATAGATGTTAAAATCTTCAATCCAATGTTATAATTATTGCTTTATAGAATGTCATGTATCTTAAAGCAAACAATAAATAAGAAAATATGTAACTAAAGAGTCTATTATATTAACCCACATTGGTTTTTTTTTCAATGCTCTACATTTCTCCCTAAAGATTTGAGCCATAGACAGGAATAATTTCTTTTCAGCCTGGAGTACTTCCTTTGGCATTTCCTATAAATAATGTATGCTATGTACAAATTCTCTCAGTCTTTGTTTATCTGGAATTGTCTTTATTTCACTTTCATTTTTGAAGGATAGCTTTGCTGGATATGCAGTTCTTGGCCAAGGCATTTCTTTCAGAACTTTTACTATGTCAGCACACTTCCTCATGGCATCCAGCCATTCATCATAGTTATGCTTCCTTCTTTGTAAATAATTCTTTTCCTTTGTTATTTTCTAGATTTTCTATTTATATTTGGCTCTCATGGTTTGACTATGATGTGTCTAGGTGTGTATCTATTTATATTTATCCTATTTGGGTGTGTTGATGTTGGATGTATAGATTACTGTTTTTCACTGCATTTGAGAAATTTGCAGTCATTATTTCTTTAAATATACATTATGACCTCTTCTATCACTCCTTCTGGGTGTACCATTACACACATTTTGGTATATTTGATGTTATATTACAGGTTTCTGAGGTTTACTAAGATAGTGAGAGGAGAAAACTTAAATTGATCTGTCTTCAAGTACTAAGATTAATTCTTTTGCTGTCTTGAAACTTGAGCTTTCCTACTGGATTTTTCACATCCATAATTGTTTTTCATTTAATACTAAAATTTCAATTTGTTCCTTTTTATATCATTTCTGTTTACATTTTGAGAGATTCATTTTTTTTTCCTTCATTGTAGCCCTACTTTCATTCATTAACATGATTTACTTTAGTTTCTCAAACAAATTTATAATTACTGCTTTGAACTCTGCTAATTCCAAGTTTGAGGATATTAAGAGACAGTTTCTATTAACTATGTTTTTCCTGTGTATGAATCACTACATTTATTTTGGAAATTAAAATCATTTTAGATTATATATTGTAGCATATCTGGATTCTGACTTTTCCCTGGAAGTTTTTGTTGGTAATGCTACTGCTGATCTTGTTATTGATTGTTTCTTTGTTCATTAATTCTTGTAACATTTTGAAGTTTTTTTAAGAATCCCAAAAATAAACTAATCCATTGCTGTGTGTGTAAGACCCTTTTGCCCGGACTAAGCCTGTGAGGAAAGACTCAAGTTGAGTCTCTGCACTCTTGCTGGGACTGATAAAAACAGAGAGAGACACACACACAGGAAAAGGGAGCCAATATATTTGATCCTGCAATGTGATAGAAATGACTTCAATTTCACCCCCAGCTCAGCTGCAAAGAGAGGAGCCCATGAAAGTCTCAAAGAGCTGAAAATCATGGAGGGATGAGCCCTATGCCTGATAACATGCAGCTGAACTCCAGAAGAAAGGGGAGCAGCTGAGACTGATGTAGGAAGCCTGATTTCTTAAAGCTGTGATCCTGGAGCTGTGCTTCAAGAGATGGTGGGCCTGGAGAGGAAAGCAGAGACCTTGGCAGAGATTGGTGGACATCTTGATTCCATGTGGCCAGACAACAAGATCAACAATAGTTGACTTCATGATAAACTCCCTCTGATGGTCCCTTGATATGGATATTTCATGCCCTCCAAACTATAAAATTTACCCCAAATAAATACCCTAAATAAAAGCCAACCAATTTCTGGTACTTGGCATTGGCAGGCCTTTGGCAAGCTAAAACAGCAATTGGTACCAGAAGAGTCGGGGTGTCATTGCTTGCAATTACCAAAGATATTCGAAAGGCTTTATAAGTGGGTATGGGGTATTTTGGGAGGAATTGTGAGATGCTTGATCAAAAATGCCTACATTTCTTTGAAAAGAGTATTGGTTAAAATGTGTATGCTAAAGATGATAAGATCTTAGTGGAAATGGTGAACCTATTATTGGAAACCGGAGGAAAGTCAAATCTTGTTTAAAGTTGCAGAAAACTTGGCAAAATTGACTCCTGATTTAGTTGGAAGGCAGAAATTGAAAATGATGAGCTTGGACATTTAGTTGAGATTTCCAGATTAAATGTGGAAAATGCAGCCTGGCTTCTCCTTATAGCGTATAACAAAATGTGAGAGGAAAGAGAGAAACTAAGAACTGAACTGCTGGGCACAAAGAAACCAGAAACTGATGGCTTGGGAAATTTCAAGATTCCAGAAAACAAGCCCCTAGAGGATAGCATGTAAATTAGAATGCAACCTTTTTTCAAGCCCATGGAGGCAGTGGGATCCAGGAAGATCTGAGGAGAAAAAGACATCATTCTATAGATGACTCTTAGACTTTGAAATCTAATTGAATATGCCCTGCAAGTTTTTGAAACTCTTTGGAACCAGTGGTCCCCATTTTCCTTCCATTTTCTCCTTATGGTAATGCAAATGAACATCCTATATCTATTCCTCCTTTGTATATTGGAAGCAGATAATTTGTCTTTTAGTTTGACAAGGCTACAGCCAGAGGGGAACTTTGCCTCAAGACAAACTGCATGCCTATAACTGATTTTAATGTGATATTGTACTTTCCATGGAAAGATTCTTTGTAGAGCACCATCTGCTGGCAGGATGGGAAACTGCAAGAAGTTAAAAAGCTTTTTGGAGTCCCAGACACCTTGAATCTGGTGTACATCCATTTAGTGGGTCTTTGCCCTTTTTTTTTTTTTTTTTTTTTTTTTTTTTTTTTTTTTTTTTT
>JAQZBX010075576.1:0-14583 GCA_029593785.1 Cabassous unicinctus
AGAGCAGCAAGAATCCCCAGAGTACATGGGCAGTGCCTAGTGAAGGGGGACAGACCATTATGTCAGGTCCTTGATATTGATGATTGTACTTCTGAACCTTTTCCAGTGAGATTGAAACTTAGCCTAGTAATATATTGCCTAAGAGTTGCCTCCTGAAAGCCTCCTTTTTGCTCAAGGATGGACTAGTGATGAATCTGGAAAAAGACCTTGACCAAAAGGGGGAAATATTAAATACAAATGAGTTTTTATGGCTAAGAGACTTCAAAGTGAGTCACAAGGTTATTCCAGACATTTCACTTATGCATGTCTCAGCAGGATCTCATTGACTGCCACAATAAACAGTGCCTCAAACAGCGGGGCTCCTGAGGGCTCTAGAGACATCCAGACACTAGAGGAGGGCAGACAATCTCAGGAATTCAGCACCCTGTCAATGGGCCTTACTTTGGAATATATGCTCCTCAGGGTAACAAAATTAGACTCACTTATAACTTCCCTACACATGGCTCTTCTGCCCCTTTTATTTGAACCTATAATTAGCACTGTACTTGTTAAATGCATGTCCCAGAGACTTAAATCTTCAGTCTGTTCATATTCCCGTTGAGCCCTGAATCTCAGCAGAGTTGCAACACCTACTCATCAGTTCATTGGACTCACCCAGGACAAGTAACAAAAGGATGATGATGGGCAATGCTCATCCCAGGAAGCAGAGAGTGTTGCAACTGCAAGCAATACAATTCCATCCATCTGCCCCATGGGATCTAAGCCCTCTTTCAATCAGAAGCAGAGTGGGCATCACCGTCCCCAAATCCTCAAGATTGAGGAATGAACAAACATAAGGATGGAAAGCAACTGTGGATTAAAGTAGACTTATGATTTTTCTAGAAATGGAAGACTTCTATCATTGATTGATATAAAGACAGTGGCTCCATAGGTTCTGAGGGAAGGAGATAGAAGAATAGGTGCAACATGGGGGTATTTTGGGAACATAGGAATTGTCCTGCATGACATTGCAATGCTGAATACAGGTCATTATATGTTTTGTCAAAACTTATAAAATTGTGCAGGGCAAAATGTAAACTATAATGTGAACTATAGCCCTTGGCTAGTACAATGCTTCAATATGTGTTCATCTATTTTAACAAATGTACTACACTAATGAAAGATGTTGTTAATGTGGGAAAGTATGCGAGGAGGACGGGGTGAGGTAGATGGGAATCCCCTATATTTTTTATATAACATTTATGTAACCTAAAGCTACTTTAAAAATAAAATAAAAATAAAAGACTTGAATAGACATTTCTCCAAAGAATATATACAAATGGCCAATAACCACATGAAAAGATGTTAAACATCATTAGCCATTAGGGAAATACAAATTAAAACCATAATGACATACCATTTCAGTCACTAGAATGGCTGCTATTTTACAAATAGGAAGTAATTGTTGCAGAGGATGTGTGGAAATAGGAACACTTCTTTATTGTTGGTGGAAATGAAAAATGGTACAGCTGCTGTGGAACACCGTTTGGCAGTTCCTCAGAAAGTTAAGTACAGAATTACCATATGACCCAGCAATCCCACTTCTAGGTGTATATTCAAAAGAATTGAAAGCAGGGACTAGAACAGATATCTGCACACTAATCAACGTTTATAGTAGCATTATTCACAATTACCAAAGGATGGAAGGAAGCCAAGTGTTCATCAACAGATGACTGCATAAACGAAATATGATATATACATGCAATGGGATATTATTCATCCATAAAAAGGAATGAAGTTCTAACACATGGATGATCCTTGAAGAAATCATGTTGAGTGAAATAAGCCAAACACAAAAGGACAAATATTGTATGATCTCACTGATACGAAATAATTCTAATATGCAAATTCATAGTCGAAACTAGATTATTGGTTTTCAGGGCCTGGGGTGGGGTTAGGGAATGGGGTGTTAATACTTAATTGATACAGAGTTTCTATTTGAGGTGATGGAAAAGTTTTGGTAATGGGTGGTGCTGATGGTAGCTCAACATTGTGACTCTAACAGCACTGATTTGTATATTTTAAGTGGCTAAATGGGAAATTTTAGGTTAAATATATGTTACAAGAATAAAAATTTTAAAAACACCAAAGTGTACAACACAGTCAAACCCAATGTAAACCATGGATTACAGTTAATAGTATAATTATAATAATATTGTTTCATCAATTGTAATAAATGCAAAATGTTAATAGGGATAACCATGTGTGTGAAGGTATAACTATATAGGAACACTGTACTGTCTGCATGATTTTTCTGTAAACCTACAACTTCTCAAAAAAAAAAAAAATGAACTGATGAAGGAAAAGCCATTTAAGACATTTGTGGTTATGTCATATATGGCTAACTTCACGGGCAGATGTCTTTGTCCTAAAAAGACTAGTTTGCTAGCACCAAAATGAATAAGTGATATTAATTCCATTCCAATCTATTATTTCTGCTCTGATGTGAACAGTTTAGGTAGTAGAAACAAACAAACAAACAAAAAAAAAAACAAGCAAAACACCATGCCTTCATCTTCAGGGTCTGAGGAAAAGAGAAACATTCTTGACCATGTATTCACAGACCTGGGTTCCAGTCCTAGCTCTGCCATTTAAAACTAGGTTACTGTACAAAAGTTTCATTCCTTGATGCTTAAATTCCTCAATTATAAAATGAGATGGAACTAGATAATCTTTGAAGTCTCTTTCAGCAACCTGATTCTGATCTGTTAAGTTACTTAACACTATTTCAAGAAGCAAAGCAAACTTTAGAGATGCTATCCTGAGACAGAGTATTTCTGTGGTTTTCAAAACACAACCATAATATACACTTCTATTGGTAGCGCTATCTGAGATGCTGAAGTGTGAGACTTGAAATATAGTTAAGGCTTTATATTTAAGAAAAATACACATAAATTTAATAATCTGACATACTTACACACCATTCTTTAAACTATACATTTCAATATCTTATTTTGCGTTACTTATAGGTATAGAAAACAATGAAAGTTATATTTGTACTTATAAAAACCACTAAGAATGCTTCGAATATGGGTTTAAGTTGTTATTACAGACCATAGAAAATTTGGTTGTTAATCAAGAGTTAGGGCCCTTTGAAAACTAAACCCACACTGGTTTAAACACAAAGAAATTAATTGGCTTACATGACTGAACAATTTAGAGGTTGGATTGACTACAAAGTATACTGGATTCAGGGGTTCAGAGGATATCATGAAAGACTCTTTCCTTTTTAGCCTCTCTTTCCTTCATGAGGCTACATTCCCAGGCTCTACATAGTATAAAGGAATTACAAGGGACTTCAGGACGATTGCCTCCCAGGTCCAAGATAGTATGAAAAACTAGATCAACTCTCTTCCAACATTTCTGGGAAAAGTCTCTTTATGTCTCATTGTCTGATTTCATTGCATGTCCATTTGACACCAATCAATATGGCAGAAGAATGGGATGCACAGTTTGGTTAGACCTGAGTCCCACATTGACCCTAGAAGCAGATGGGGAAACTTCTCTGAAGCACATTGGCTGAAAATTAGGGCAAGTATAATTCTGCAGAGAAAAATCAATACTGGAGCTGAAGACTAGGCAACGGGCTGCAACAAAAAGATATGTCTACCAGACTATAAACTTGCTATATTAAGTTGCAACTTAAAAAAAAACCAAAAAACTTTTATTTACAATTTACGTTGATTTTCTCTCCTGCTCCTATAAATCTAACCAAGTGGCAAAAGTTGGTTGCCACATAACATGGTTCAGCCTGCACTGATTATCACAATAAGGTTGTTTACTAACATCAGTATGATAGATTAACACAATGGAATTAGCCCTAAGCAATTTTATTCAAGTAAAATCTTGCAAGACACTCAAACTGATAAATATAGAGATTTTGATGGATAAAATAGGGGCAGGTGGGGATCCTCTATCTAAGCTTCCTTATCAAACTATTCTGTAGAAAACCCTAGAGTACTTCAAATAAACCTTCAGTTTCCACACAGCAGTATTACTACAGTGAAGCAGGTGGTCTTGTTTGAACATCAGGATGCTATTCTTCCTCCTCTCCAAGGATGACTGATGGGGATGACAGGAGAATTATGCCCCAAATTTGAAAGAAAATATGGTTGATAATTTTCAAAGCACCACACAATCTCAAGAAACACTCTGAAATAAAACTGGATTAGAGAATATGACTTAGTCCTGGGGACAAAGTGTGGTTCTTTCTCCCCTGCCCTGTAGTGAAGACAGAGAGGTGTAGAGGACAGGCCTAATCTGGTTTACCTAACCAGTTACTTATAACAAAGAACTCAGGCTGGATGCAGAGCAAAAGCAAAATGAGAAGAGGGATAGAGATGACTTTGCTGGAAGAAGAGTTTCTGGTCTCTCTGCTGATCCACAAGACACTAAAGGAAAGAGAAAGGGTGGGGTTCACTTCCTGCCCTTGACACAGTAACTCCAGTTTCCTCTAGTCTGGCCAAATGGATGTCCCATTCAGACAATTCAGATTGGTAAACTCTGCTCCTGTGAGCAAGAACTCATCAAAATGTGAAGAAGGAAGCAGAAGTATACTGGTCTACACTACCCTGGGAGGGGAGGTAGCAGGAGTCTTCTCCTCTCCGCAAAGAGGCAAACTCTGAGGAAGTGGCATAAAATTCCCCAAAGTTTGGCCTCAGGTGCTGAAAGGCAGGGTGTGTTCTGGTCTTGGCCAGCGATCAACGTCTCTGTGAAGCAGTCAGTGCTAGAGTTGTAGGACCTTAGGCAGCATCTGCTGCATATCTGTTATCTTCAGATAGGGTCTCATGGCCAGGGCTGATAAGAGATTTTCACTGTGACATAGCTCATTTCTGTCAGAGCTAGGAATAAAACATGTACCTCTATATAGTGTAAGCCATGTTCACATTGCTTTCAGCACCTTGTTCTCTGTGCTTGGCTCCCTTCTTTTTGTCCCCACTCCCCAGATACCCTCCCACCACACACTGGCTGTCCTCAGCACAGTGCCCCTCCAAACTGAGAGTCTCATTTTTGACATAAACACCTTTCAGCTGGTGGTCCCATTTCTTTAGCTTCAGATAAAACGATCCCTATAAAATCAGTAAGGTGTTACTCTGCTGGGGATTTTGCCTTTCAATGGAATAATAACTTAATAACACAAATAAATGATATTATCGTGGAAGAGAGGGTCAGTATGATCTTCCTTTAGCCTTATAAGTAGAACAAGTCCTTAGCTTTCTATTTGGTAGAACTTCACTTTTCTTGGCTCCTTGAAAAATCCTTATGCAAAGTCAAAAATGCCTTCACTTTTTATAGTAAATGTGAGTACTTGATATTGGTTTTCCCAAAATAGACTACATCTGTCCTTTATTTGAAATTGTTACATCCTGTTTTGTGGCTAAATTCTATTTTATTAATTCTTAAAGCTGTAAAAGCTGTTTGTATTCAGCAAATGTTAAAAAGCAGAAAATCTGTTACAATTAAGAGGAAAATAGTGTTTCAATTAGGCTTTCTACAAGTTTGTCTATTGTAGCATATGCAATGAAAAGTAGTCAGGAGTTTAAGCTGCATTCCTCTTCTATAACTAAAGTTGAAATCTCATTACTTGCAGACCCACACTCAATTACCCTTTCATTCTGAGGGTGAAAGAAAGATCGTATAAAGATGATCTAGCTTCAGTCAACCTAGTCTCTGTTCACTATTGCATAGGGACAAACATGCTTGGATAAGTATATAGACGGCCACTAAAATGCCTTTTATGTCAAGTGGTGATTCATAAGCGTGCCTTTTAAAGAAAATTGTTTTACTTAGCACACTATGCCACTTTTATTTGGATGTGCACGGAGTGTCACTTGGCTTCAGCTTCTTTCTATCCCATGCTCTATCTACAGGTTCAGCGCAAACTGGTCATGTATTCTACTTCCTTGGAATGTGATTGGTAACCTTTCCCTTGATGATTCCATGCAAATGATTGAGAAAATAAAAATTGTTTAGTTTTGTTTTCTGCCTGTTGTTCTGTCAGTATTTCAAGAACTAACTAGAAACATGATGTCAGAACTTAAAGGATGCTTGTCTATCGTCTTGTCCTATTTTTTCTTCTTACAGAGTGGGGAGACTGATAAAGCATTGCTGAGGGTTATCTGGCCAATTTGTGTACAATAACTCAAGGATGTCTGTTAACTTCTCCATACTTAATTTCACTTCTTTGTGTTGCAACATTCAACACCGATGGGAAATGTTCATTTCTCCCAGTTTCCACAGGCGTTTCTTATTTCCTATCTTACCGTTTGAAAAATAGCAGGAAGGGAGGTCATGATCCACAACTCTTATTATATGTTTTCCCAGAAGCTGTGGTGTTTACTGATGGCAGTTGGGAGCTCACCAGTGGAAGAGAAAACACTGTGTTATGTGTTCTTTCCAGAGTCTGTGTGAAATCAGCTAACATTTACAGCACATTTCCCTGAATATTCATTCCTCTTTATCATTTCCCTGCTCTCTGACTCCAAAAATGTTTTTTCTAATGCCTGCCTTAAAGAACACTATACCTTTTACATTTTCATCTCACTGTCTGAATTCCTTGCCCTAGGTGTGACCTTGAAGTATTCAATCAATAACATGTTCAATCAATAACATGTTTTTGATCACTTACTGTGTATTCATCACTGTGCAAAGCACATAAACACAATCCAAAGAAGAATAAGAAAATCATCCATAGAGTTTCCATTTAGTTTAGATAGAAAAACAAACACCTACGAAATAAGTAGATAACCACTGAGAACTGAGCTGTGTGATCTTGAGAATAAAGACAGAAGAATATGACTGCAGAATTTTAAAAAAGGCATCAGTTTATTCAGACTCTTTCGAGAAAATTCACAGAGGAGATAAGACATGGATTGGGGCTTGAAGGAAGGAATAGAATTTGGTGAGTGAGAAAAGAGGCAGGGGTACTGCAGAGAGAGATGTAAGCATGAAAGGCTCAGAAGTAGGCATAATCATTGCCTCTAATGAGAGAGTGTAGTATGCATATTAAAGAATAGGAAGATAAGCGTGGATAAAAACATGAAGGGGTTTATGAACAATGCAGTGGCATTTGGATTTGGCACAACAATGACACAATAAAGAACAATAAGAATAGTGTTGCTCAAAGTGTGATGAAGACCACCTGCTTCAGAATTTGTACTGTGCTTCTTGAAATGGCATATATCTGTAATCACCACAATCGATACAGAACAGTGCCATCAGCCCCCAAACCTCCCTTCTGTGTTACATTACTCCCCTACTCCTACACACGTGTTAAAATTCATTGAACTGTACAATGCCATTCTACGTTAATTTTAAAAATAAAAACAAAACAAAAAAGTAAACACAGTTCTTCCTTACCTATAAAAACAAATGGCATATTTCTGGACTCCACAGAATATGTATTAAAATCTGAACCTTTGGCATTGAAGTCCAGATATCTGCATTCTTTATAAGAAAATTCTTGTAGTGACAGAGGGAGATTTAACTTAAACACTCTCAAACTTTCTTCCCGTCCTCCTTCTCAAAGTATCTCACTATTTCAGACAACAAACATATATTACCATTTCTTTCTGTTTCATCCATAATTGGTAGTTTAGGGCTGCACATTTTTATGAGAAATTTGTGCCATCTTGTGTCTCTCCAGCTCTGGTCAATTACTTCTCCCTTGGAAGCTGAGCCGACTTTCACTTTGTCAAGGCTGAAGACACTTACATTCCATTCTGTAACTTTGCTTTATTTGTATGTAATTTAATTCTAAAAGTTAAAAATTAACAAACCACATTTTCATTACTATATGTAATTACCGTTTCCTAGAGAGACAGAGAGGATGTTAGGATTGTATGACCCCCTAGACCTCATGATGGAGAACCTTACTTATTTATACTTTACTAGTTGCCTTCAAATAATCATATTTTCTAAAACTTTTGTTTGGACTTTAATTTGTTCCAAGTAGAATGTCCCTTATTTATATTTTACTGTTCTTACATCTTTACATTTTCCAAAACTTTTATTCAGTCTTTAATGTGTACCACGTATTATTTTGGGTGATAGGGTATAGGGGTAAACAAAAAAGACAATTTTTGTCTTAATGGAGCTCACACTCTAATGGGAAGATGGAAAATAAGTAAAAACCAAATAAATATAAAGTCAGAAAGTAATAAATACTATAAAGAAAAAACTATGAAGTCAGATAGGGTTATAGAAGGTAATGGGGATTCCAGCCATGCCAGAGAAGATGGTAATGGAATGTTGAACAGAGTCTAGAAGAAAGTGAGGTTTAACCATGTTGGTATCTGAAATAAAGGGAGAAACAGCAAAGGTGAAGATTCTGAAGTGAGAGTTGCTTGTCATGTTTGATGGACCTTAAAAAGGACACTGGGATTGGAAAGTAGTAAGGAATGGCAGGAATGATAAGACATGAAGTTGGAGGGATTGTCAGTCTGGGGACATAGCTCATTTCAGGACTTTTGGGTCATAGAATGGAGTTTTGTTCCAAGGGTTAAGGAAACCTTTGGTGGGTTCTGAGCAGATGAGTAACATGTTCAGTTTGATGTGTTAAAAGGATTGCTCTGGATACTATATTTAGGATACATGGGAAGAATTAGAAGTAGGTAGAGTTTGGGAGTCTTCAGCACTAGTTCAGTCATGAAATGATGATGGCTTGTAAAAGGAGGATCAATGGAGTTGGGTATGTTTGGATTTGGGATCTAATCTTTCCCAAAGCCTTACCTTTTGGGAGTCTCCTTCTTCCAAATGAGCCTGGCTTGTGGTCTGTTGCCTTGCCAGCCTGCAACTCAACTATGGCCCAGACACTACCCTTATTTTCTGGGTTGCTACCACTGTCTTCTAATTCTTGGTTTCCTGGACTTCCTAAGAGAAGGTACCTGAAAAAGTCACTGGAGTTCTTGTCAGTTTGAGGAAGTTTATTGTATCATCACATTTGATTGATAATTTGACCTTAGTATAAATTCTGGAATGAAATAATTTTCCTCAGAACTCTGAGAATATTTCTCCATTGGTTTCAACATTTGATGTTGCTTTTTCTGGAGCACCTTATTGTCTCTACTTTCAAAGTGTTCTTTGTTTTTTTCTGTATGGTGTCAGCATCATTTCTTACTCTTGACATTACTCAGACATTTCACAGTGATTTATTTGGTAGTAGGTCTTTGTTCATTTGCTGTGCTAGGTACAAAGTTTTGCAGTTGGAAGGGGATTAGAAAATGTGCTTGGAGGCATGCAATCAGGCCCTCTGCTATCCTTTGCCTGGTTCTTCCATGAGCTAACACTAGGTGGATAGCATCAATTTCCAGATTTGTCCATTTGGAAGCTCAGCATAGACCTCCACAAATTTTCAAGGATTATTCTCTGGCTGACATCACATCTTTCCTTTTATTCTATTCTTGTCTTCTATGAAATGCTGATGTAGTGGTATAGAGGGAATATGGTAGGGTACAAAATGCTCCCTCCATTTTGATTCCCTTGATTCCATTTTGATTCCATTTCTTTAAGCTCAATGAGAGTATCATCTCTCTTCTTCTTTCCCAGGGACCTTGTGAAAAGGGTTCAGAGTCAGTTTATTGGGTATTTATTTGTATCTTTCCTTGTTCCAAAAATATTTCAGGAGATTTAAAAATGCATAAAATTATAACAAGATATTAAAATGACTATTATTGTGACCTACATACTTCAAACCATGATTGGGCTATGAATTTAGTGCTATATTTTCCAGAAACCAATTGCAAACAAGTAATCCTTGCCAGTTAATAAGAGTCACAATATCCACTGAATAAAAACAAATCCATTGCTCAGGAAATTACAACTCTTCCTGGAACTAGAATCAGGCAGAATTTTATCCTTTGTAAAGAGAACAATTTGTGATTTAGTCAACAGTATTCTCTTAATTCCACAAATATTTTAGGGATCTTTCTTATAACATGGTCAATAAATGCTGATGTTATCATACTTATGCATAATTTAGTAACAACAACTCTTTGTTGTTTTTATGGAAGTGGAAGAGTGTTGTTGAGGAGTTGTTGGTTGTAATTCAGTACTAATTAGATATCCAATACTTGGCTGACCGTTAAGAGTGTCATATTTCCAGTACACAACCCATTGCTCTGAATGCAGCAGGTGCCAACAAATCTTTATTGATGGTGATAATTATTCCCCAAATATAGTAAAGAATGCTGCCAAGGGCTTTCCTGCCTATACAGGTCTCATACACGTATCTGTTTATTCAGGCCACCTCAAATCTGCTGCCCTAGATCCTGCACCCATGAGAATAGAACAAAATGATGTCTGCTAGCCAAATCATGATCTAAAAGAGTGCTGCTAATTCTGGGCCAGTTCATATTTGATAACCTCAATCCCAAAAGCGTAAGTTAATATTTCAAATATCTCTTAAAATGCCTATAGATTTACCTCTAAGGCTTAGTTCTGTTTATTGGCATTAGATGTAATATTCTTGTAGGGTAGGAATTTACACATAAAGAAATCAAGATTCAGTAGGGGTTGAATCTAGCTAGTGTCAGAGCTGGGACTTGAACTCAGTCTGTCTGACTCCACAGTTAATGATTTTACCCATTGCATCGTGCTGAGAGAGATCCTGCAGGGCTTCAGTGATACACTTTTCCTCATAAAGAGAGAGCAGGAAAGGGCACTGAACACTGAAGGAACCATTAGAATTTCACAGCCAATAATTCTGAAAATTCAGATATTTTAAATATATTCTGATGCTCCAGAGTTGCAAACCTTATCTCTATTGTCATTTGAGTTGGTCTTTCTCAATGCTAGCTTTTGTGTTGTGCTTCAAGGACAGTATGTCTGATGTACCTTTTGAATTCCAGTGACATTGGCTTTCAGATAAGAGCCTACATTCTTTCATTTATTTTGTGGGCTCTCAGGTGGTATTTAAGTTGACAGCCAGGTTCTCAGTTTTCTTCTCAAGGGATTATAGGTGTTGAACTGATTTCATCTTTCTTTGTCTTTTTTTTTTCTTTCTTAGCAATAAAGGATCCAGATGACTCTCCATCCTCCTTTCTCCTCAATAGTCCCCTGGCATCCTCAGTGAAATGTTAGCTAGAGAATCAAACTCCTACAGTGCTCATTGGGTAATTGAAATTCAATGCAGCAGAGAGAAAATCAGCTCTGGAGGTTGATTTCTGTGCAGATTCTTTATGAGAATTTTGACCCCAGATCTTCACAAGTCAAAATGGGGAGAATTTAAGGGGGTACAGGAACCATGTAATGTTCTGATTGAAATAATTAAATCCCATCTCTTTACTTCTGAGATGGCCTGCTTACCTTGCCACATCTCTCTTGTTTGCTTATCTGTAGATGTTCTTTTTTATATCAAGCCCTCCTGCAAAGCGTCTTTAGCAAACAACATTTGAAGGTTTGACACACAGGGCTCATATTAATGTGAAGGCTTATCATACATCCCAATTTTTAAAAATTTCCCCTAAGTAGGCAGACAGTCCTATCACAGTTTTCTTAACTGTTTCCTTCATGATTTGCTAACAGGATGAATTTGTCAACGAAGATAATGTATCCCTTTTCCATGAAAATATGGTTTTAAAAGAATATGCCTAGTTTGTGGGAAGATAGCAGAGTAGGGAGCTCCAGGACTCAGAACTTCCATCAGAACAACTATTACTATTAAATAGGCAGGAACTGCCTAAACAACTATTTTGAAACTCAGAAGCCAGAAGAACATGGTACAGCATCCAAGGAAGAGCAGGATAGAATGACTGAAAATTTATAGTAAAGAATAGGAAATTGCTCATTCTGTGCGGCAGCTACCAGTGCCCCATCTACCACTCTTGCAGCAGTCTGCTGTGGGATCCAGTCCCTGCCTAGCTTGCTGGTGATGGAAAAGGACATAAAAATATTCCTCCCCAAGACCAGTGGTAGGTCCAGATGTTCGCTGATCAGGGCTTTTGATTAGTGACTTCAGATCTCTAGGGCCCGGGCTCTGAAGGCAGACATTATTTTAGCCTGACCTGGACAGTGTCTGTGGCAAAAGAGACTTAAAGACACTGAGCTTCCTCAGAGTTATGGGAGACAGTTGGTTGAAGGGCTGCAATTGCTAGATAGGCCAAGAAATCTCAGCTTTGGTGAGCCATGGGGGAGGCTGTTGGCAAACCCTCCTGATCCCCTTCCCAGGGCATTTAGAAGCCCGTCTGCCCCGCCTTCATGGGTCACTGGCTCTGTTTCAGCTGGGAAGACTGACTTGACAAAGTTGTCTCTGGCATGTCCCTATTCCCAGAATTTTCCCTCCAGGCAAAAGCAGATTGAGACAATGAGATGAATGCATAGAGGTGGACATTCTGGGGCATAGGCTTGTGGGTTTCAAACACCTGAGGGAGGGAGGTTTGAATCCTGGGAAACAGAGGTGACAATCAAACACCTGTAAATGGGAACGCAAAAACAACTAAAAAGAGAAGGCCCAGGATAAGACACATGTCCAGAAAGAAAGGGCAAACCCTGCACACTGAACTTGCCTTGGGCAGACCTTCCTGAGAGGGGGACTAAAGCTCAAGAAAATCTCTGCCTTATCACCAACTGGTGACAAAATCAAGAAACAGGAATCTCAGGGAAAAAATCCCAGATTAACATTTTAAAACATTAAAATATAAAGATGTACCATGTGAAACAAAAGAATACAAGACAAACTAAGAAACAGGAAATGATGGCCCACCTAAAGGAAGAGGATAAATATTCAGAAAACACCAATGAAGAAGATCAGGGTATGGACATACTGAACAAAGCCTTTGAAAAACAGGATCTTCTTGAAAATGTTCAAGGAGATAAAGGAAGAACTAAAGGATATCAGGAAAACAATGAATAAGCAATAGGAGAATCTCCTAAGAGAAACTTTAAAAAGGAAACAAACAGAGAATTAGAGAGGCAGAGGGCTCACTTCTTTCCCAGAAAAACTGCCTGAAAAACTGTTCTAGTGCTTAGGACACCAGGGGAAGGCTAGAAACCACCCAGAAGAGAGAGATAGACAAAGAAGTCTTGGCTGACTGGAAAAATGCTATGAGTAAAGCTGAAGCATCTGTTGCTGGTGCCCATTCCCCCACCTTTGGAGCAAACAGCACTGGGTCCTCCAGCCACTGGCAGGTGCCTACAGACTGAGGGGTTTGCAGGGATCCTCTTCCCCAAGAAAGGGGAAAGGGAGGGAGATAGCCTAAAGCAAATCCAGATTTTGGCCAGCAAACTTGGTCTGCTGCATTGGAAGGGCTGCACATTTCTGGGCTGGGTGAAGCCACAACATTGTTTGCTCTGAGAGCCAGCAGGGAGCTAAAGATAATTTGCCCTCTTAAACAACCTTCCTACTTTCCTGGGCTAGTTGCTGAGGACTCAGAGGGAGGGAAGGTGTGGCTGGTCAATGGAGGAAAGTAGCTTCTGAGAAAGTGTGTTTGCTAGGCTTGGCCCACCCTGAGGACATTGCCTCTGTACTTACTGCCTGAGAGGGGTTACAGTGCATTCCCTCCTAGCATCTGGGGCCTGAGTTGAGAGGTTATGAAGAGCGCCATCTGCTGACAGACTAGGAATGTGCATGCAAAGAAGGGACAAATAGTAAGAAATAAATAAAAGAGACAATCTGGTGCCTTTACTGCTCCCCTCTCTAAGGCCCATAGAAACTGGCCTGGATCCTATTACTGGGTCCTTAGCCCTGGATTGAGCAGATAAACAGGGACAATCTTAAATATCTAGAAAAAGTTGAACCAAAAATCAAAGAACAGTTGTAGCATGCAGCTGCTTAACAGTAAATCCCTAGCCAAGAGAGAGAAACTGAACATCAGAGTAAACTCAGCATCATAATCAGATGACTAGACATCAGCAAAAAATTACAAGCCATACTAAAAAAAGAAGATATGACTCAGGTAAAGAAACAAATCAAAGCTCCAGACAAGACACAGGACTTGAAACAACTAAGCAATGATGTTCATACCCATCTCCTGAATCAAATCCTGGAACTGAAGGACAACATGGTTAACGAAATAAAACATATTAAGAAGACACTTGGAAATCACAAAGAAAAAGTTGAAACCCTGAATAGAAAAATAATAGAGCTTATGGGAATGAAAAACACAATAAGTGAGATTAAAAATTCAATAGAGGCATACAGCAGCAGATTTGAAATCATGGAAGAAAGAATCAGTGACATAGAGGACAGAGCAGTGGCATTGAAAAGAGAGAAGAACAGAGAGATAAAAGAATGAAAAAAAGTGAGTGGGGGCTCAAGGAGTTAAATGATAGCAAGAAACAAACCAATGTACATGTTATGGACATTTCAGAAGGAGATGATAAGGGAAAGGGCAGAAAGAGTATTTGAGGAAATAATTGTTGAAAATTTCCCAACTATCATGAAAGACATGAATATACCTTTGCAGGAAGCACAGTATATTCCAATTACAATAAATCCAGGGAGCAGATGTGGCTCAAGCAGTTGAGTGCCTGTTTACCACATGGGAGGCCCTGGTTTGGTAACTGGTGCTTCCTAAAAACAAACAAACAAATGAAAACAACAAGTAA
>JAQZBX010075577.1:0-14569 GCA_029593785.1 Cabassous unicinctus
TGTGCCTTCTATATTTTTCTTTATTTTTACCAGGAGGTCCCAGGGATCAAACCCAGATCCCTCCATATGGGAGACGGATGCCCAACCATTTGTGCCACATCCGCCCCCCTCTAGCTTTCTTTCAACTGACATTTACATCCCTAGACTACCCTTTTCATCCACAATTCCATTTTTAAACCAGCTGCTACTCACTATAATGGATTACCATCAACTCTATCCATTTCTACACATTTCAGTCAAGTTAATGAAAACTTCTACATACATTAAGCATTAGCACGCCTTCACAGCCCTCCTTTTATCTCCTAATAATCTATACTCTAGGTTTTAACTCCATGCATTTATTCTTTGTATTTAGTTCATATTAGTGAGACCATGCAAAACATTTTTTTAAAGATTTATTTCATTTATTTATTTATCCCCACCCCCCTCGTTGCTTGTACTTGCTGTGTCTGTTTGTCTTCCTTGTTTCTTTAGGAGCCACTGGGAACTGAACCTGGTACCTCCGATATGGGAGGGAGGCACCTAATTGCTTGAGCCACCTCCATTCCCTGCTTTTTGTGTCTCTCATTATGTTTTCTTCTTGCGTCTCTTGTTGTGTCAGCTTGCTGCACCTGCCCGTCACGCAGTTTGCTGCCTTCTTTAGAAGGCACCAGGAACCGAACCAGAGACCTCCCATGTGGTAGGTGGGAGCTCAGTCGCTTGAGCCACATCCACTTCCCCATGCAAAATATTTATCCTTTTGTGTCTGGCTTTTTTCACTCAGCATAATGTCTTCAAGATTCATCCATGTTATCATATGTGTCCCAATTTCATTTCTTCTTACTGCAGCATAGTATTCTATCATATGTATATACCACATTTTGTTCATTCATTCATTGGTTGATGGACACTTGGGTGTCTCCATCTTTTGGCAACTGTGAATAACACCACTATGAACATCAGTGCGCAGATGTCTGTTCATGTCACAGTTTTCAGTTCTTCTGGGTATATTCCTAGTAAAAAATTGCTGGATCATATGGCAATTCTATACTTAGCTTCTTAGGGAACCAAAAAACTGTCTTCCACAGAGGCTGCACCATTTTACAATCCCACCAACAGTGAAGGAGTGTCAGCACTTATTGTTTTCTGTTTTTCTATTAATGGCCATTCAATGCAGTGTGAGATATCACATTGTCGTTTTGATTTGCATTTCCCTGATAGCTAGTGATATTGAACATTTTTTCATATACTTTTTCACTGTTTGTATTTGCTCTTTGTAGAAATTTCTAAATCTTTTGCCCATTTTTAAAGTGGATTGCTTGCTCTTTTATTGTTGAGCTGTATGATCTCTTTATATAGAATGGAAACCAAATCTTTATTGGTTATGTGGTTTCCAAGTATTTTCCCCCATTGAGTGGGGTATCTTTTCACCTTCTTGACCAAGTCCTTTGAATCACAAAAGTGTTTAAGTTTGAGGAGGTCTCATTTATCCGTGTTTTTTCTTTTTTTTTTTTTTCATTGATCCTGCTTTCGGTGTAAGGTTTAAAAATGCACCACCTACCACCAGACCTTAAACATGTTTTCCTACATTTTCTTCTAGGAGCTTTATGGTTCTAGCTTTTATATTTAACCCTTTGATCCATTTTGAGTTAATTTTTTAATAAGGTGTGAGATAGGGTTCCTCTTTCTTTTGGCTATGGCTATGCAGTTCTCCCAGCACCATTTGTTGAATAGACTGTTGTTACCCAGCTGGATGGGTTTGACAGGCTTGTCAAAAATCACTTGACCATAGATGTCAGGGTCTGTTTCTGAACCATCAATTTGGATCCATTTGTCTATGTGTCTATCTTTATGCCAGTACCATGCTTTTTACCACTGTAGCTACATAATATGACAATGTCCATAAGTGAGAGTCCTCCAACTTTGCTTTTCCTTTTTAAGACGTTTCTGGCTATTTGGGACCCCTTACCCTTCCAAATAAATTTGATAACTGTGTTTTCCATTTGTTTAAAAAATGCTGGTGGAATTTTTTTTTTTTTTAATCAGGATTGCTTTGAATCTGTATATCAATTCGGATAGAATTGACACCTTTATGGTATTTAGTCTTCCCATCTATGAACAAATGTTCTTCCACTTATTTAGGTCTTTCTTTTAGCAATGCATTGTAGATTCTGAATACAATTGCTTTACATCCTTGGTTAAGTTTATTCCTAAATATTTGATTCTTTTAGTCACTGTTGTAAGTGGAATTTTTTTTCTGATTTTCTCCTCAGGTTGTGAATTACTAGTGTATAGAAACACCACTGATTTTTGCATATTGATCTTGTATCCTGACACTCTACTGAAATCGTTCATTAGCTCTAGTAGCTTTGTTGTAGATTTTTCTGGACTTTCTAGGTATAGGATCATATCATTTGCGAATAGTAAAAGTTTAACTTCTTCCTTTCCAATTTGGATGTCTTTTATTTCTTTTTCTTTCCTGATTGCTCTAGCTAGAAATTCTAGCACTATACTAAACAACAGTGGTGACAGTGGGCATTCTTGTCTTGTCCCTGATCTCAACAGGAAAGCTTTAAGGCTTTCACTATTGAGTACAATGTTAGGTGTGGGTTTTTCACATATGGCCTTTATCATATTGAGAAAGTTGCCTTTACTTGCTTTTATAGTATTTTTATCAAGGAAGGATACTGTATTTTGTCAAATGTGTTTTCTGTATCAATTGATAGGATCATGTGATTTTTCTTCTTTGATTTGTTAATGTGGTGTATTACACTGATTGATTTTCTTGTGTTGAACTGCCCTGCATGCCTGGTTTAAAACCCACTTGATCATGATGAATAGTTCTTTTAATTTGTTGTTGGATTTGATTAGCAAGTTGAGGATTTTTGCATCTGCATTCATTAGGAAATGGGTATGTAATTTTCTTTTTTTGTAATATCTTTATCTGACTTTGGTATTAGGGTGATACTGGCTTCATAGAATGAGTTTGGTAGCATTCCTCCTTTTTCAATTTTTTGGAAGAGCTTGGGTAAGATTGGTTTTAAATCTTCTTTGACTGCTTAGTAGAACTCACCTGTGAAACCATCTGGCCTGGCTTTTCATTTTGGGAAGTTGTTTGATGACTGTTTCAATCTCTTTATTTGTGATTAGATTGTTGAACAATCTTTTACTTCTTCTAGGGTCAGACGTAGGTTGTTTGTACGTTCCCTGGAATTTTTCTGTTTCGTCTACATTGTCTAGTTTGTTGGCATACAGTTGTTCATAATATCCTCTTATGAGCTCTTTTATTTCTGTGTAGTCAGTAGTAATGTTCCCATCTTCATTATTTTATTTTATTTATTTGCATCTTCTATCTTTTTTTTCTTTTTTAGTCTAGCTAAGGGTTAGTCAATTTTGTTAATCTTATCAAAGAAACAATTTTTGGTTTAGTTAATTCTCTTATTGTTGTTTTTTTTTTCTTTCTTTCTTCTCAATTTCATTTATTTCTGCTCTGATCATTGTTATTTTATTCCTTCTGCCATCTTTAGGAATAGTTTGCTGTTCTTTTTCTAGTTCCTCCAGCTGTGTTTTTAGGTCATTGATTTAGCTCTTTCCTCTTTTTTAATGTAAGCATTGAAGACTATGAATTTCCCTCTCAGCACTACCTTCACTGCATCACATAGGTTCTGATATGTTGTGCTCTCATTTTCATTTGTCTTGAGATATTTACTGATTTCCCTCACAATTGCTTCTTTGACCCACTGATTATTTAATAGTGTATTGTTTAATCTCCATATATTTGTGGATTTTCTCTTTTTCCACCTCTTGCTGATTTCCAACTTTATTCCATTATGATCAGAGAAAGTGCTTTGTATAATTTCAGTCTTGTTGAATTTATTGAGTTCTGCTTTGTGACACAGCATCTGGTCTATCCTGGAGAAAGATCGATGAACACTTAAGAAAAATGTATATCCTGCTGTTTTGGGGTGCAATGTTCCATATATGTGTACTAGGTTTAGTTCATCATATTATTTAATCTCTCTGTTTCTTTATTGATCCTCTGACCAGATGTTTTATCCAATGCTGAGAGTGGTGTATTGAAGTCTCCAACTATTATTGTAGAGATATCTATTTCTCCCTTCAGTTTTTGCCAGTGTTTGCCTCATGTAACTTGGGGCATCCTGGTTAGGTGCAAATACATTTATGATTGTTATTTCTTCCTGGCTAATTGCCCCTTTTATTAATATGTAATGTCCTATCTTGTCTCTAAAAACAGTTTTGCTTTCAAATTCTATTTCATCCAATATAAGTATAGCTACTTCAGCCTTATTTTTGGTTACTGCATGTGTGGAATATCTTTTCTAGCCTTTCACTTTCAATCTATTGGTATCCTTGGGTCTAAGGTGAGTGTCTTATAGACAGCATATAGATGGCTCATATTTTCTTATCCATTCCACCAGGCTGTGTCTTTTGATTGTGGAGCTTAATCCATTAACATTCAATTTATTACTGTAAAGGCAGTTCTTATTTCACCCATTTTAACCTTTGGATTTTATCTGTCATATTTTGTTTTCACCACTCTTTTTATACTTTTAGTTACTTTAACTAATATAATTTTAATTTCTAGACTCTCTTCCAAGCCTCTCTCTCCTGTCTTTTCTTTTCAGACTGTAGCATACCCTTTAGTATTTCCTGCAAAGCTGGTCTCTTGGTTACAAACTCTTTCAGTTTCTGTTTATCTGTGAATATTCTAAACTTGCCCTCATTTTTGAAAGACAATCTTGCTGGATATAGGATTCTTGGCTGGCAGTTTTTCTCTTGCAGTATCTTAAATATATCATACTACTGTCTTCTAGCCTCCACGGTTTCTAATGAGAAATCAACACTTAATCTTGTTGGTTATCCCTTGTATGTGATTAATTTCTTTTCTCTTGCTGCTCTCAGAATTCTCTCTTTGTCTGTGGCATTTGACATTGTGATTATTATGTGTCTCAGAGTTGGTCTCTTCAGATTTATTTGGGTGGCAGTATGTTGCGCTTCTTGGACACAGATATCTATGTACTTCAATAGGGTTGGGAAATTTTCTACCACTTTTGCTTCAAATATTCCTTCTGCCCCTTTTCCCTTGTCTTCTCCTCTGGGACACCCATGACATATATGTTTGCACATCTCTTGCTGTCAATTAGTTCCCGGAGACCCTGTTCAATTTTTTCCATTCTTTTCTTCATCTGTTCTTTTGTTTGTTCATTTTCAGAGGCCATGTCTTCAAGCTATCCTTTCTTCTGCCTCCTCAAATCTGCTGTTATATGCCTCCGGTGTATTTTCAATTTCATTTTTTTTGCACATTTCATTCCCATAAGAGCTGCTATTTTTCTATGTATGCTTTCAAATTCTTCTTTGTTCTCAGTTAGCATCTTCTTAATACCCTTAATCTCTTTAGTTATCTCATTGAATTTATTAAGGAGATTTGTTTGAACATCTGTGATTAGTTTTCTCAACTTCTTTATGTCATCTGGAGGCTTTTTTGTTCCTTTGACTTGGTCATATCTTCCTGTTTCTTGGTGTGGATTGTAATTTTTTGATGGTGTCTTGGCATCTGGCTTACTAGATGTATTTATTCTGGGTGCCATTTCTCCCTTTAGTTTAGGGCTTTCTTGCCCTTTCTCCCTGGCTGTTTGTGTAGTAGGAGCTGAAGATGTAGTTGGTGCTATAAGCTGTGGAGGCTGAAGCTGCCTGTGTTGTCCCAAAGACCAATGAAGCTTCTCCCAGCTTTCTCCTTTGCCAGGGGTAGGGACAGAGCTGCAGCTGTGTGTAATAATCTAAGTCATACAAGCCAAAACCATCTGTAGTTGCCCAGAGCGACTGATGAAGCTTCTCGCCCCTTCCTCCCTTGCCTGGGGCAGGGAAGGAGCTGCAGGTGTGGGCAACAATCTATGCTGTGAAGGTCCAAAATGACCACAGTTTCTCAGGTAGACTGATGTAGCACTGGCCCCCTGACTCCCCTGCCAGGGGAGGGGATGGACCCTCTGGAGTGCCCAAAAATCTAATCCGTATGGGCTGAATGTGCCTGCAGTTGCCCTGAGAGGCTGAGAGAGTTCTGTCCTTTCTACCCTTTAGGGGGTGGTGATGGAACCACAGGCATCCAACAGTTCAGTCTGTGCAGGCCCAAAGTGCTGCTGTTGCCCCAAAAGGCTGAGGAAACACTGCCTCCCTCCTATCCTATTGGGGGTTGTAGGTGGATCCACAGGTACCCATCAGTCTAGTCTGTGCAGGCCTAAAGTGCCTACTGTTGCTGGGAAAGGCATGGGAAACCCAGCTCTCCTCCTATCCTACTTGGGGGCAGGGATGGAACTACAGGTGTCTGACTATTCAGTCTGTGTGGGCCAAAAGCACCTGCAGTTGCCCAGAGAGGCTGAGGAAACACCAGCCCACTCCTCTCCTTTTGGGGTGGAGAGGTGGAGATGGAATCAAAAGCACTCAACAAACCATTGTGTGTGGACTGAAAGTGTCTGCAGTTACCCAGAGAGGCTGAAGAAACACAGTCCTCTCCTATCCCATTGGGAAGCGGGGATAGAGCCCCAAATGTCTGACTATTCAGTCTGTGCTGGCCAAAAGCTCCTGCAGTTACCCGGAGAGGCTGGTGTAGGTGCCCCCAGCTTCCTCCCTGCCAAAAGTGGGGCTGGAGCCTAGGCTAGGGCTGCAATCTGATCTGGGTGGAAAGAAGCCGGTCCCTACCAGCCCTGCAATTTTCAATCAGCCCCGCTTCTCCTTATGCTAGGGCAGAGTTAAAATGGTGGCTATGGGCCTCTTTCCAACTTGGACAGGTTCAAACTTTAGCTGTTCATAGGATTATACTTTAGCTAGGTGAATTTACTAATCAGTAGCTGAAGTCAGTGGCCAACCTTCTCTTTCTCCCCCATTTTTGGGAAATGGAGCTTCCAACTCCAGCCACGGAATAGCTCCTGAGTCAGCTTGTGCCAGTGGAGGATGGGCACTGGCCTCCACAGCGTTGAGTACTCTACTCATGCAGTTTCACTGCAGATGGGCAGTCTCCTCCTTTCATTCTTTCAAGGATGTTGCAGGATGCTCTTCTGGTCTCCTGGGCCACCCAAACAGGAGCTTTAGATAGCTCTGGGTGATTACTAACTACTCTGTGGGATGAGCTGACTCTTGGAGCTCCTTACTTAGCCATTATCTTGCCCCTCCCTCTCCTGACTCTATACTCTTAAACATAATCCTATACTGTCTCTCTATAGGGCCAACCTATCAATTCAATCTTTGTTTTCTTCATTCCATCAATATTCACCTTAGATACCCTGGCCCATCATTTCAATAAGCTATTGGCAAAACCCTATAGTCCCTTGTCCCTTTATATCATAACCACAGGACCAGCCCCCCATATTGGGGTTGGTATTAGGATGAACCACTATTCTCAGTGCTCTGATCTAAGCAGAAGAGGTTTGCAGAAAAAGGCCTCACAAGTGGATAAATTGGGTCTACTCTACAGCCATGATCACCAAGCTCAAATGGACCTTCAGTACTGCCTGGTAGCCCCACTTTACTTTGTGGGTCAGCTCACTCTTCCACTCTATAAAGGTTATTTCAAACCCTTTGCTGTATTTCTGCTCTCTGTTACTTTTCCTCATACTCTCAGCCTCCTTTACAGGGCTATTGGATGTCATTAAACTCAATTACCTTCTCTTCCTATGTATCAACCCTAATACATTTTAAGATTTTGTTGCTACCTTGTTTTTTTTTAACAGCATGTTCCATAAAATTCTGTAGATTCTATAGGGATATGAATCTTCCCTGATGGAAGGAAGTAGTCCTGAAATTTTTGATTCCTGCTAATTGAAATACTTCCCATGACCAATTCTAGCAGACAATGAAGCAATTTGTCACCTTTTACTTATCCCAGGGGTTTTCCACCTTATGCGCTAATGTCAATGGGAGGGCTTGAGTGTGATGTTATATCAAGGGTGCTCTGGGGAGAAGCACATTTTGTATTTGATAGTGAATATCTATTCAACAAAAAGGACCAATATCACTTTCATAAATTAAAATTTCTAGTATTTAGATATCAGAGATACTTATAAGGAATATGGGTATGGGGTGCCATTTCAAGTGTGAGCTCTTACATCCTTACTCTATGTATTTACTTGTGCTAAACTGGATGGTTGGGGCAGCCTGAGCATCCCTGGCTGATTATAATTTTAGTATGCTTGATTAGTCCAGGCCTAGCAACAGGGATGCTGATCTGAACTCTGCCACTGTGGTCCTACCCCTAGACAACTCCTGTACACCATCCCTTAAAGGGCGTAGCTGGCTCTGGTTTCATCCTGAATCGTTTTATTACCCATCCCACATTCCAGCTTGTTTTCCGTGCTAAGGAGTGATTTGTTGTGAAGTTGCCATTCACCTTCATACATATGGCCTCTCCAGATTGTATCAAAGATGGCATGTCCTACAGGGACCACTAGGTCCCTGGGATCCCTCAGTGGCAGGGTGTGGAGATCTTCCATCCACACTGCCCACAGCTAGGTGCCTGTCTTCTACCTTTTTGCTGGAGCCATCCCAACTTTCCACAACCCTCTGTTTTACAACTCCCTTTTACTTCTCTCTCAGAGACATTTTCCTCCATGTTCAATCTACATTTCCAATGCCCCCCTTAGCACCTGCTCTGTTGTCCCCACCTCCCAGCCTCATGCCACCTGCAGTTTTTGGTACCTAGTAACACATAAAGTGGACTACTCTGTATCTCTACCCCAGGCCATTCCTCTTGGGTTCCCAAGTGGCCCCCACCAAAACTGGCTTAGCTTTGCGTCCCCCTTGCAAGCTCTGAAAAATTGTTCGTGGATCTTCCTTCCTCTTCAGAAGTAACCCGAGCGTGAAAAATCATTATGAGTGGGGGTTTGAGGATTCACACAGCCCCTCGCTGGCACAGAGCCTTGCCCAAGCACCTCCTCAGGAGGCCTTGGGGGCCAGCAGGGAGCCTCAGGCTGCAGCTTGCCTGGTATTACTAGGATAAGCAAGGTCACCTGGAGTAGACTTCACTCAACAGAGGAAGAGAATCCCTCTCCTTTATTTCTTAATTCTGGCACCAATTCCTCATGTTCTCCAGGGGGGAAATTTTCCTCACTAAAAGAGCCTGTTAGCGTGCTAGCAGGAAATTCACTGTGACTCCATCTGCATGCAACTCCATTGTATATCTCAGGCTTACATAAGCTTTCAACTGAAGCTTCTTTTCTTACAAAAGAAAGCTGCCTTTGTTACCCAGGCTGTATTGCTTCATTGTTTCTATTTATACATGTATTTGAACCTGGGAATTATAAATAAGATTCTGGACTAGATAAGAGGAGCAGGAAGTAAAATAACCGGTATTAGGAATGTCTCTTGGTGCCAGGAGCAGCACTGTTGTAGTGATAAGTAGAGCAGCAGTTAAATCAATGAAATGATTACATTCCCAAGGAGAAGGATAGAGGGCAAATTTGAAGTGGAGGTGGGCAGAAAAGATTCGAGGCCTGATTTCTGTTAGTTTAGTAGTTCTCAAAGTGTGGGTCCTGGACCAGCAGCATTAGCGTCACCTGGGACCTTATTGGAAATGCAAATTCTCAGGCTTGGGCCCAGCAATCTGTGTTTAAGCAAATCCTATACAGGTGATTCTGATACATGGTAAAATTTGAGAACCAGTGGGTTAAAACCTCTTCTACAGAAGAATATCCAATTCAGAGCAACCAGGGTAGCAGAAAGCCAGGGTAAGGAAATCAGGGGTCATGTGTTGACTTGTGTGAATTTGTGTTCCAATTGGGGGTCACCATCCCACCCAGGTCTCCTGGCCAAAGCTGGGAAGAATGTCCAGGAATAGAGACCTGGGTACCCCTGCTGTCTCCTTTAGAATTCAAAGGAAGGCTTCAGAACTGAGCTGCCAAAGGCTTTGTAGCCAGACTAATTAGTCTCTAGGAATTTCCCGTAAATTTGAAGGGCTGGGTTGGAAACTAGCAACCAATTGCTGTGGTGAAGGAGGAATTAAAAGGACCAACAGTGCTACTGAAATACCACAAAAGCCTTTCGTCCCCAAGAGGGATTGAAGGCAGTCTTGTTTCTGTGTATTAGGCTGTGAAAAGCCATTCCTTTACTCTGATGGGCACTGAGCTTAAGAGTTTCCCTTCCAGGAAGGAGCTGAGGGGAAAACAAAGTGACTGCCAAAACTAAATTCCAGATCCACAGGCCGGCCAGCCTGCCTGCTTGCCTTCCTATATATTCCTTCCTTCTTTCCTATGCTTCTTCCTTTCCTCTGAGTGGCCAGAAGCCGTGGCTGTGATGGGTCATGCAGTGTTGACTGTGGGAGACCACTTCTAGATCCAGAACCTGGAGTCTTGTGTAAGCTTGAGCCCTCTTCAAGACTGAATTTGCTGCTCTCTAATGTCCCTTCCAGTTCTGACATTTTCCTGTTGAGATTTTTCTCATGGTCAGGAGCTTCATCCCAGTGAGAAATGCAGATGGAGATCTAAGACCCACCATCATCTGCCCTTCATGCTAGTCTAGCAGAGATCCAGTGCCCCGCATTTCTCTTTACCTCCTGGAATCCTTCCTTCCTGCCTGCATTTGCACATCAGCAAGTGCTTCCTGAGCACTGACATCATACTGCTCCCTAATCCTTGGGCTCCAGGACCATCCCATTTTGCCAAGCACAAGAATTGTTTTCTTTCTGTGTCTCCACCTATATAACACACACCTCTATTTTAAGCACTATTTTACTTTAGTCCACATATACATTTTCCCTCACCCAGATACGCTGTGAAATCTTTAAAGGCAGGGACCATGTTTTATTCATGATGCTTTGTATGTAGCATGCCTTTAGGAATGAAGGATTGAAGTGCACTGATATAAATATTTATATCAGCTTAAAGAAAAGGTGAGAGTCTATATCTTCTAACCTGTATATGGATGTTTATTTATTTTATTAGAGAAGTTGTGGGTTTACAGAACAATCATGCATAAAATACAGGATTCCCATATACCACCCTATTATTAACACCTTGCAGATATTTATTTTTACTTTTTTTTTTGAGATATTTATTTTTAATCAGAGCAATTGTCCTATCAGTGGACAATAAATATATGACTGCAATTGTCTAACCCAGAGAAAGAAGACTTCAACAAAAGATGAAAAATAATCCAAGGGAGTTTGAAAATCCTTGAATGAAATGCATGTCTCAGGGCAATAAAAATGGACAATAGGTCACATGTAGGAAAGACTGTTTCCACATATTTGGTCATGTCTATGGTATGGATTATAAATTCTGTGTGGAGGGTGGTGTAGATAAAAATGGTTTTTTGGTCCATGTAATTTTTGTTATTGACAAGTTTGGTGCATGTGCATTTATAAAATCTGATTAAAGACTCTGTGTTTTCTGGGGCATCATTAATGGGGTTTGTTGGTACAGAAAAGTGAAAAAACAGGGAGAGAAATTAATATTCTTTCTCCATAACTAGAGGTTAGGGCTCCAAATTAAAGACTGCTAATCTGTAGCATGCTAAATAGCCCATAATTTGATTGCTTATATGGTTACAGCACCTTTAAAAGCTGTCTGTTAAGGATATAAGCCAAGCTAGCTGCTACATTAAGGTATACGTATTGAAAAGAGGTATTTACATGCTTACAAGGCATTGTCAGGCCAGAGAAAGCATGTGAAAAGCCTTACAGTGAATTGCTGCCTATCAAGAGCCTTTGAAAATGTTAAGCACCATGCAAGTGCCAGCAGTGCTCCTGCTAACATTGTTTTATTGTCCTACCAAATAGCTATGGCAATATCATGCCAACCCCCCTACTGAGTTTAACATATCATTTGCATTTACAGTGTAAAGTTGTTATTAAAGGCAGGATATTTTTGCAAGTGCAAATGTTCAAATGTTGTGTCTTCTGTCTTCCCTCTCTTGTAGTGGCACAGTATTTAAGAACCTGCTGCTCAACCACCTGTTCATGCTTATTACTGTGAGAACCATGTTCCTGTGAGCAGCAGATTTCTCCCCTCAGTTATAGTGTTTGCAGAGGAATATTGCCCTAAACTCATGCAGGATGACTAGCTTCAGGAAGGGCACAGAGTTGGGCACCAATACCCCAGAAAATGTGTGTGGCACAGCTTTGCTCCATCTGGAAAGTATCAGCCCCCACAAGGGGCTGATAATAAGACTCCAGGTGAAGGCACTGTCTGCTTCTCATCTTTGGGGCCTGGGGATTACAGCATGCTTATTTTAACACGCATGTGGACAATCCCTGGAGCTTTCCTTCTCTGGACCATATCATCCCAAATACCCACTGGCTGGCTGTGATGGTTAGGCTCACGTGTCAACTTGGCCAGGTAATGATACCAGTAGCTTGGTCGAGCAAGCACTGGCTTAATTGTTACTGTGAGGACATTTTGTGGAATTAAATCATCAAATGGCTGATTACATCAACAGTCAACTGAGGAGACTGCCTTCAGCAATGAGAGATGTCTTTTCCAATCAGTTTGAAGGCCTTAAAAGGAGAAATGATTTCAGCAGTTGGAAGAGAGAATTTTCATCTCTGCCCATCAGGTCCTCCTGGGGTAGTCATCGAGGACCTTCACTGGAGTTCCCAGCTTGCAGCCTGCCCTATGGAATTTGGACTTGTGCACCCCCACACTCCCATGAGATGATTTTATAAAATTTCAGTATTTACAGACATCTCTGTCGATTCTGTTCCCCTAGAGAACACTGACTAATATACTGGCACAAACCCTTGTGCTCACAGGTTAGTTTGAAACCATCTTGGTGAGGAAACGGAATATTTGGTGTGGTGCAGAAAATCTCCACCTAGCTGTATTCAATTCTAGTAGTGGTTTCTTCTACATGAAGGACAGAAAAGAAAAAGGAAGGAAAGAAGGAAGAAAGGAAGGAAGGGAGGAAGGGAGAAAGAAAAAAATTATTTAGGTTTCTTTGCCAATGTGATTCATTTGGGGTGACTAGGGAATGCTGTGGGATGGTTTTGGTTCTATTACAGTAAAAATGTTGATAAATCTAGAATCCAGGATATGAGCTAAACAAAAATAAACCAGAATGTCTCCTACTCTTGCAATTTAATCTATGTACTCATCTTTACTGAGCTTAGAAGGAGGAAAGAATTAGAAAGGAAAGAGAGGAGGAATGGAAGGAAAAAAGCCAAGAGGATATGTATTGGAAAAGGAAAAACAGCAAGAAGAATCACCTCCAGACTGGGTTGATAGAGCCACGCTTAATACACAGGGCTCTAATTAAAAAACAATGATTAAATACTACCAGAACCTCGGGTCTGGTACTCTTTCTGAGCAGGAAGAGAGGTCTAAATGAATCTATCTATGTTTACAGTTCAGCCAACTTGGGCTATCACCGAGGGTTCTAGTTTATTGATAACTCCTAGGCTACTTGGGAGAAACTCTGAAGGGAGCATAGGATTTTCAGCCACCAGGATTAAGAAAGATTAAAGGAGGGGGAGGAGGAAGATTAAAAGCT
This sequence comes from Cabassous unicinctus, assembly GCA_029593785.1. NCBI lineage: Eukaryota > Metazoa > Chordata > Mammalia > Cingulata > Chlamyphoridae > Cabassous > Cabassous unicinctus. Next base: position 13,471 of record JAQZBX010075577.1, read on the forward strand.
GCTCCTGGGAATGGAGGCAGAGAACATAACTCTGGGGTGGAGGATGATTGAAGGATAGGCCCCTCCTAAGGGAGAGAGGGTTGGGCCATTGTACAAGATTGGAATCAGACTTGGTCAGATCCCTGGGGACTTAGCATAAACTCCTTTACAAAACAAGCTTTAAATCTGAAAGTGAAAGTAATGAAACTGCATAATTGCTCAGAGGGAAATACAGGGTGTATAGGAGGAAGAGAAATCATTAAGGCTAGTTTATGAAATAAAATAAGTAGGAAGAAAAATAAATGAAGTTATTGGTTTAAGAGGTGAAGTAGATAGGTCATAGAAAGAGCTTCATAGACACTTCATGGAAAGAACTCCTGGGTAAGAAACTTGTTTCTCCCACTGCCTTTGGCTCAAGTAAGTAAAGAATAAATCGTAGTTTACATACCTACCTCATCACTCCTCTGACTCACCAGCATTGCTGCCTGGAAGAAACCTTGGACCAGGAGATAAAAGAAGCTCTCCCTTCTCATGTACTGTGTAAGTTAACCTATAACTGGAGCAATCCAAACTGCTTTCTACATTTTATCAGTTTATCATCATCCAGAAAGTTGGGTCCAACCAAGGACTGGAGTGGCAATAATCCAGGGAACCAAGAGCAAGGCTGCTTTTTTGGAGCCAAAGAATACGCAAACACAAAGGTCAGTGACTGGGTTTCGGCCTTCCAGAGTAGAAGTCCAGGCCATGCCCACCAGGGCTGCTGTTGGGATAGGATCTGGAGAACGGGCTGAAATTTCTAGGCCAAGTGGAGATTTGTTAGAGTTTAGCCTGAACCAAACATGGTGAGGGAGAAGGGGACAGTCTACAAGATAGAAAAAGAATTGGGAGGGCAAGTGAAGGGGAGACACTATAGGCTGGAAGAATGACAGTGAGAGGTAGATGAGGCCAAGTGAGGCCACGGGAGATGGAATAAGGTGTTGTGAGTCAAGGGTTGTTTAGGTGGAAGAATCTCAGAGACAATGAGTTCTAGATGTAATATACATATGTTTTTGGTTTTTTTTTATCTCATAGGCCATTAACTTAGTGTTGAAAAGGCAAACATGATTGCAGTGAACACCTG